>JANBOH010000060.1:0-60891 GCA_027478445.1 Coemansia asiatica
CAAGCAATAAGGTAATGCTGACATAGCATATTATGCGAAATTGTCCATTAGGTTCTGCAGCAAGTCACAAAAAAAATAATCACAGTGCATGCTTGCAGCTCAAAAAGCGAGCCGCACAAGTGAGGGGAAATAAGTGTGATGCTGTTGGACAAAAAGGGTATCCACTTTTTTCTATGGTGAAAAATGGGGAGGACGCGGAAACATGACACAAAGTCTTCTAAAAGAAAAAGAGTAAAAAAAGTCTGAACTGAAAGGGCTGCAGAGATGCACTTTTCTTCTTTATTAACGCTATATATATATTTTTTATTTTTCAATTATATAAATTTCCCTTTTTTCTTTCCAAATGTGCTGCTCATGCCCAGACATCCTGCTTATTATTCTAAGCATAATATTCCCGCCCTTTGGTGCGCTGCTTAGACGTGGCTGTGGTGCCGACTTTTTGATTAACTGCGGCTTGACAGCGCTCGGATACCTCCCAGGACTTATCCACGCTTGGTACCTTATCTGCAAGTACCCGGCAGATGAGTACGAGATGCTGGTCGACGACGATGAGTATCCACGTCATCATCAACACCACGTAGTGGTCATCAGCCATGGCCCGTATTCTCCGGCGCCTGGCGCTTCGTCATCATCGGCAAACCATGGCTCGTCTGCCCAGAACCAGGCCTCTGACCAGCCACCGCCATACCAGTCCATCAACAACAAGGGAGCTGGCGACGGCAGTGCCAACTAGTAAACACGCCCAAATACACTTGGTACCACTTCTTTTCACGTCTTTTTTCACTAGTCACTTTGCACTTTTTTTTATTTATAACCAAACTAACACTTCTAAAACTTTAAAAAAAATAAACCAAATGCAATTTCCCTATTGCATACACAGGCAGTTTATTTTGCCAAGAAAAAAAAAGATTTTCGGCATCAAATTTTAAGACAGGAAAAGAAGCCAATTTTTCCCGCTTAACCCCTAAAAACTTACCTGATTAGTCAGTCATGTGAGACAACAAACGATGATATAAATAGGTTAACTGATGGGAACACAGGATTCAAGCCTTGCAAAAAGAAACCCTTTCGATGCTGGCTAACCAGAAAGTTATTAAATGTTGTGTATAATATAACTGCAGCTTTCTCAAGACACGAAAAGGACAAATAAAAAGGATGTGTTGAGTAAATGCATCAGTTAAGGTCAATGTGAAAAACCAAATCCTTGTCGTTCATAAATTGATCCGGTGAAGAGATTCGTAAACATCATTTGCAAAAAAGCCAACACAACACAATAAAATAAATCCTTTTCTGCGCATTGAGAGCAGATACACAGCAATCGAATAGCAAAGGCGCTACTCTTAATAAGCAAAGATTAGACAGAGCGCGCAATGTGGCCAGCACAAGGACAATAGATGATGAGTTTTTGAGAAATGTGAGGGGGTGAGGAATACTTGGAGAAGTGAGCCCCGTTGTGGTAACTGCATTAGACCGGACCAACTAGGTTCCGCAATATAAATATCGCGAAAAGAGCTAGATGGCGGACAATACAGCCAACCGCATAACTGTGCTATGACGAACAAACCCCCATCTCGGCGTATATCTCTCCTCCTTCTGCTTTCCATATTGAAAAGCAAAAGCCAGATCCTTTTTTTATAAAAAAGAAATCTGGGGCTGCTCGATCCTCGCAGAAGCTCTTCCAGCTGCAACAGTGGCATCTCTGCTTCTCACCAAATCCCCTGCAGAGCAGAGAACAAGGTGGTGTAGAATCCACAACCAAGGAAAAAGAAATACTAAATGAGAGGGAATAAATACCTTATTACAGGCGGCACTTTCTGCCCAACGTCCGGGGACTTTCCCCAAAGCCTTAGGAAAAAGTAGACATCGACTGAATGCCGAGCTACTTTGTGTGTAGAGCTTCGAAGTATGTAAACATAATAATTATAAAAGAATTATATATTATAAGCGGTTCTTCCATAAAAGTATTCCTAAAGAAAAAAGAGAAAAAAAGAGAAGCGAAGTGGTGGACACGATCGGATTCTTGTCCTTTTGTACTCAGCCAACAAAAACGAAAAAAAAAAATTAGTTGGAAGGGGTGAAAAGTAAAATTTTTTTCATGATTCACAGATCATTTAATCTGTTTCAAGGCGCGAAAACAATTACAGCAATAAAAAGTGCTGATCTGGTCATGGATCCTCGCTGAACCGGCCGTTGCGTTTCATGCATTGCTTGAATGCGCTCATCTCTGCGAGACACTTGCGCCAGTCACCGGTGTCGGCGTGGCAGATAAGCAGAGCCTCGTTTTCCTTGAAGCAGCCGGTTGTCTTGATCCGCTTGTCCCAGGCATCTTCGTCGTCGTCATCATCGTTGTTATTATCGCTGTTGCCATTACTTGTGCTTTCGCTGTTCTTGACAGTCTCTTTACTTTCTGGTTGCAAAGAAGCCTCTTTGGAAGCTAGGTCAGTACGTTTAAAATATGTCATATTGATAAACAAACACCAAAAAGATGCGTGTATATAAATAAGCCGTTTGAGTGCTATTATTAGATTTTTAGTGATCTTTAAATGCCAATTTTGGCTAGCGCGTTATTTTTTTTTGGAATATAATGTTTAAAACACGCGTTTAAAATTCCAAACAGTTACTCGTACAGCAAATCAGAAACCACTTGCAAAAAAAAACCCTATAAAGGGTGATTTTGCTCTTATGGCTCTACAAATTTTCATTTGTTTTTTATTTTGTTTTTTACTTTTTGCAACAACACTTGTAAATTTTTTCTATTTTGATATTGCTAGAGCGCTTACACACACCGGAGACTAAAGACAACGGCGCCGATAACGTCGCTGACAAATACATACTTAATTTAATAAATATATAGATACAAGCCAAAGTCACCATGCTTACGAGTCAAATACCAGAGACGGTCGAGCTGGTTGTCGGCCACCGAACAGTAGACAGCAAGATCGAGTATCTGGTGCAGTGGGCCAGCGACAAGGAGAAAACATGGGAGGCGTCCAATCACCTCATCGAATGCGACGAGGCCCTTACCGCTTACTGGCGCAGCTTTATCGAGAAGAATCCACACCATTCATACATAGTCCCCAGCCCATCCGAGCAGCCACAGCCACAAACCCAGGAAGCCAAGGCGCAGGGCAAATCAGCACAAAAATCCAGAGAACCCGGCATCAAGCGACAGAAAAAATCTGTTAGTAGACCTGTTTCCGAGGACAAGATTGCAGTAGCCAAGCGCGTACAGATGAACAAGATGCTTGCTGGCTCGCGGAGCAGAGGCATCAGAATAGCTGCTGCTGCCTCCTCGTCTTCGTCTATGGCGTCTGTGGCGGAAGGAAGGACTGCGGTAAAGCCTCCGCCAGCATTTGCTAAGCGCAGCTCGTCTGATATTGCCATGGAAAACATGGCCAGCGAATCACCTCAGTCGCCTCGGTCGCCTCAAATCCCTCAATCCGCGCCTTCTAGCGATGTCCCAAGTTCGCCTCCAAAACCTGCTGCTCAGCGCGCTAGAAAATCAACTGGTCGTAGACTGCCAGGATTTAGCCCTGCCGAGCTTCCGGGCGCTGATGCTACTATGAGCTGAAGAAAAAAAAAATTGATACAAAAAAATTTTTTTTTTTTTGATTTTTATTAGTTACTATAAAAAAATTTCTAATTTAACACCTTTTGCTTCACTTTATCTTTCTGTGAAAAAAAATCATATATATTAACATTATTTATACTAGAAGATAAACCTTCAAAAATAAAACGATAATAAATGGGTGTTCTGGAGGACGTTGCAATGAACCACGAAGCAGAAAGCCAAAGCACAGCTGCGCTTCCAGCACCAAAACGACAAAAGACGGCAGACCATGGCTTTGACTTTGGTCTTATAACGCCGCCACAGGACACAGCAACGGTGCCGCACAGCCAGGAGTATCCAGCAGAAGATGAGTTTGCACCTGCTCAGCAGCCAGAGACTCCCTTGTCTCCCACGCCTCTGTCGCCAATGTCAACAACATCGACAAGATCAAGGCCAAAAAACTACCGCTGTGCACAGTGTCCCAAGACTTTCAGCCGACCATGTCGTCTGGAGGAACACGAGCGCACTCATACGGGCGCCCGTCCCTTTGCCTGCAAGTATCCGGGGTGCACCAAAACCTATATGCGGGAATCGCATTTGGCAGTGCACGCACGTACGCATACCAGCGAGCGCAAATACCCATGTACCGTGGC
This sequence comes from Coemansia asiatica, assembly GCA_027478445.1. Lineage (NCBI taxonomy): Eukaryota > Fungi > Kickxellomycota > Kickxellomycetes > Kickxellales > Kickxellaceae > Coemansia > Coemansia asiatica. The sequence goes on from JANBOH010000060.1 coordinate 4,204, forward strand.
AGGATGTACCCAGGGATTCAACACCAATCAGCATTTGAAGCGTCATCTGGAGACTCATCAGGTATTGCGGCCATTTGCATGTACCTTTGACGGATGCACAAAGGTCTTTGCCAAACGCAGCCAGCTACACGTCCATCAGTGCTCGCATTCAGGCGAAAATCCTTATAAATGCGATCTATGCGAGTCATCGTTCCAGTATCCGTCGCAGCTGCGCAGACATCGGATAACGCATACGTCGTCGATCGAGTATAGATGCGAGCAGTGCTCTTTGGTCTTTGGCAAATGGTCGGAGCTCCAAGCCCATCGACAGACGCATGGTCCAAAGATGCATTTGTGCAAGGAATGCGGGGCTCAGTTCAAGCGTCTGCATACTTTGGGTCGCCATCTGCTTACTCACGATCCAGAGCGTCCCTTGTATGCATGTCCCCATGACGAGTGCTCCCGGTTTTATCTGGACGACAACTCGCTTCGTGCTCATATTGCCGCTGTCCATCGCGTCGAGCGCTCTCGGTATCTGTGCGAGCATCCGGACTGCGATAAGTCGTATGCATACGCGCATACGCTGCGCAGACATATTGCGCAGGCTCATGGCGCAGATGCAAAGCCCGCTAAGCGCACTAGAGGACCGGCACGCAAGCAGGTTCGAGAGCCAACGGCTTTGGAAATAGCCTCGGGAATGGCATATATGGATCCATCGATCTCTGGCAGATCCAATGCATGCGCTGTTCCTGGCTGCTCTTTCCGATTCAAACGTGCCGTGGAGCTGGATACGCATATGGTCGCTGTGCATGGCCAGACAGAGCTAATGAATGACAATTGTCATTAATTCTTTTTTATTTAAAACAAAAAAAACTTGTAAAGAGAACAACATCGTTTTTTATGTGGGAAGCATCTGTCGGATTGCTTTTGCTATCTTTGTGCAGTTAAACTCGAGCAGACTCTTTTGGCGGAATAACTGTGCTGACCCAACGCAGAACAGCGCTAGATACGAGTTGATATGGTAGATGAAAATCTTTGTGTTGCTGTCCAGGCCAACCACAGTTCTCTGCATCGTCATGTCGTCGTCGTCCTCGGTGGCACCGGTAATGTCGGACAACAAAACAAGGGTCATATCGACCATAGCATCGATGGTCTGGCATGAAAACGTGTAGAGCTGCGGTTCGGTGGGAGATGAATCCATCGATAGGTATATTTTTGTGCCTACGTCAAACAAAAACACCTTGTCCAGGCCAGACTTTGTGCAAAAGGAATTGAGCAGGTTCTCTAGGTTCTGGTAGCGAGGAACCAGCCTCTGGACAACTCGGCTCAGGGCCTCGCGCACAGACTCGTCAAAGATCGTTGTTCGGTGGAAATATACAAACGTGCTGTTAAGGTTCTCGTATCCCATGTTTTTTAACACCCTTTGCTGGATATCCTGCTGGATGTCCTGCTTGAGCTCCTCCGATAGCCCATCGACTTTGTGAATAAATATGTGGATTGGCAGCTGCTCGTTAACTGCCTGGGCAACCCGCATAACCGAAAACAGCGTAACCAGTGACCCCTGGATATCGCCCTGCGAATCGACAACATAGACAAGCGCAGTTGTATCTCCGCTATAAACAGACGGGTCCACAGCGTTGCTAAACTGGTTCTCTGCATAGTCGTCTATTCCAGGAAAGTCGTATATCTCTATCCCTGTCACCATATGATATACGACACGCTCCTGTGTGGGAAGGATGCTGATAACCTGGTACGGATGGGCGTTCTCAAAGACTACGCTGAGGATACTGCTTTTCCCGCTGCGTGGAAGACCCATGAAAAGTACTCGCCGCTCAGCCAGTTTCTCGCTGCCCCTTTGGTGCGCAAGGACCGTGGATCCTATTTCTGTGGTCATTCCAGTTTCGTTTTCAATGACGTCGCCTTGCCTGTACATCCCCATGGATGCGCTGCTTTGGTTGCTGTAGCCCTACTCAGGAAGATAGCATATAATTATACATATTTCAAAAAATAAGAATACATGAGGTGGGCACGAGAAAAATTACCACTTTAAACGCATACACATATAGCATTGTGTCTGTGTTACTTACGTTCATTTGGCAATTACGAGCGGGGAAAGAATTGTGTTAATATAAAGGCCAACTATACAAGTGTGAAATTCGTATCTTTATTATTTCGCAAATACTAGTCTGTAAGAAACAAGTATGAGAATTCAAATTATCAAAGAAAAAGTACAAAAAAGAGAATGAAATGAAATTTTGCAAGAAACAAAAAGCAAAAGGAAACTGTAAAAAGGCTCACATTTCCTTTTCTTTTCTTTTTTTTTTTTGCTCTTTTCGCTCCTATTTCCCCGCATCCTTAGTTATTCCAAGTTGATTAAAGAAAAACGCTTAGATTTGAAAAAAAAAATACTTATGAGATGCTGCGCCAGCGTCTGGCACAGAAAAAGGTATCTGCGCCGCCCTGCTGAGGATCGCACAGACACTTGCCTCGTTCCTTGGACCCGCTCGGGCAGTGTGCCATTGCAGGATGGCGATACCCAATGTCGTTGAAGTAGTGAACCTGGCTCTTCTTCAAAAACATGGACACAGCCAGCGAGTGGACAGGTGCGTCACCCCAGCGCTCATAGAAGAAGCCGCCAGCGCGGTCGAGATGCCGGAAATAAGCCTCGTACTGCGGGCCGCGGTAGAAGGACAGATCGACGATCTCAAAGTTTGACCAGAAATGACACTTGGTATAAGATCCATCGCTATTGCGGACCCAGTCAAACATATTTTCCTTGGGAATCAGATCAGGGTTCTTTTGGATAAAATCCAATGTGGTGTTCCACAGGGTGCGCACCGTGAGCTCGTACTCGGTCGGCGCGATGTTCCAGCCGTACTTGAGCCCATTGGTCTTCATGTACAGGAACGGGTCGTAGTCGATGTCGCAGTAGTAGTTGACATCGGGCTCGATGCGCCAGTAGAACTCTAGGTCTGCCAGCAACGGGTGTTTGTGCACAAAGCCAGACTGGAACCGACACATAAACCTGTATGACTCGCTATGCCCCTTGATATACTTTGCATTATCCCGCTCCTCCTTAGCCTTGATCTGGTCGACCCAGTCGGGGTATCCCCAGGTTCCAGGCATCAATTGACCAAAGTGGATCTTAGCTTTGGTCATGTCCTGCACGCCGCGCTTGAACTTTTCCGTAAACGGCTTATCGTTCAGGAATATATAAGGATAGTTGTATTTGTGGTTCCACCGGTCCTCCAGCTCGCGCATCGTCATGCGCATGCCATAGAGATCCTGGTTGCGCACGAGAGCCACTAGCGCGGCCTTCACGGGCTTGACGCCTGTGGGCGAGTACTGGTCTTCGCCGTTTGCGCCGCCGCCATAGGCCTTTTCGCGAGAAAGTGCGTTTGTCCACTGGTCAAAGATGCTCTGGCCTGTGGTGTTGTTTCTTGATGAGAATAAGACGATTCCCAGATGCAGAAACAAAACGAAGGCGGCGATTATTGCCACAAATTTGGATAGCGCGACTGCGCGCCGTGACCCAAACATTTGAAGGCGAAAAATGTAGAAGACAAGACTTTTCGTACAAGAGCAGGTGCCAAAAAGGAAAGAAAATAAGAAAAAAAGCTGAATGTACAATTAAGAGAATTGGCATATACACTTTGAAACAAAGGAATTTAGAAAGAGCGCTTTGTAAATGCCCAAGGCAACAGCATCAGCTCTCTCTTTCTCAACCCAGCCAACCAGTTGGAGAAGGGTTATTGTATGTGCAGAGCAAGCACATGCATTGTGTACTGTTGATTGGCTGGCGACATGGATTTGCCCTTTGAATGCGCCATAAATAAATGGCGTACAAAAATAGGAAGGGCTTCTTCATATGCTTTTGCGACTGCATTAGCATTTTAGCATTTGCCTTGATGCTTTTCTTTGTGGCTCTTTGATGGAAAGTCTATCTTTCTTGTTTACCCAGCTGCAATTGCCTTTGTCATTTATTTTTCGTTTGCTTGTTTGTTTGCTTACGTGCTTATTTTTATCTCTCTCGCATAATTTATATATGTCAAGCATGGCAAGCGCCCCTAGGATAGAGAGCGCACGCATAGAGAACGCCCGCAGTGGCATAAACAGAGGCGCGTCCTCGGCGCGCATAGATTTCAGCGCTCTGCGCCAGTGGTCAGAGTCAGGAAGAGTCAGGAGCGTGCGGCAGACAGCAGCCAACCACCGGCGGTACCGGCTAGGCCGCTGGCACTCACGCTCAACGAGCTGCTCGTGGAATCCACCCAGCAACGCACGCACACCCAGTGCGCCTGGCACCCAAACGGGGCTGGGCAACCGGAGCATGCAGTCGCTGTCGGTAGACATTAGCCACAAGCCCAGCGAGTCCCGAAGGTCGTCCATCATCAGCACGCCGTCGTCAGTGGCCAATGTCGATGTGTTTGGCGATGACAGCGACAGCGACGACGGGACCAATGGGCCGCTGGCACAGATGCTTCTTAGGGAAAACGACGAGATTTGGAATAATCCCACATACAGATTCACGTTTTACTCGCCAGCCACAGGCACGGTAAGGTCGACCGATGTGCGCAATCTGCGGACAGACTCGGCCGACGATCTGGCTGAGCTGATGCAGCAGGCAGCGGGAATCAAGAGCCCCAGCAGTTGCTGCAAAGAAACAGCGGTTCAGAAGAGCCATGGCAAAGAGGAAACCGACCAGGTAGCACCAGACCCTCGGCCGCCGCAGCTGTCTGTGACCTCTGCCGACTCGGTGCCGGATATCGAGCAGGCGCCAGCATCACAGCGTGCACTGAGTGACGGGTTCCTGCATCCAAACTACGCTCCTCTTGGCCAGAACCAGACTGCGTCATCGCAGGCCAACCCTCAAAGCACACATCGATTGCCAAGACCTTCGCTGCATGCAGAAAATCTGAGCAATGCTGAGCACTTAGACGAGCCAGACAATCGAGAGATGCCGCGGCTATTCTGGCTCGACATAATGGATCCGACCGACGGGGAGATCAAGGCGCTGGCCCGTATTTTTGACCTTCATTCGCTGACAATCGAGGAGCTGATGCTGATGAAAAACCCGGGGCTTGCGCAGGATAGCCACAAGTCCTTCCACCACTATGACATTGTGTGCTACCGCACGTGCACGGTCTACAATGCGCTGGCTCCAAACGGCTCGGCTTCTGTTGCTAGCGGCTCGGCCGAGGACTCTGTTGGCAACGCCGCGTCGGTAGACAATAATGCAACCGGTAGCATTCGTCGGCGCCGGTCGTTTTTGCACGCTGATGATCCCAGGCGCCAGATGCAGATGCAGGCTAAAAGCGAGGATCGGTCAGCAGCAGCCAATGACAACAACGACGATGCAGCGGCTGCAGCAGCGGCGGCTTCGTGGGGCACGGAGCTCGACGTGTCTGTTGAAAAGGGAGGCCGCTCGCCGGCTGCATCGTTTAGAAGCAGGCTGGGCATGCTGCTTGCCCGGCCACGAATCGAGCAGCCAGATATCCCAGTGATCGGAATCCCCGCGTCGCGCAAAAATTCCTATATTCCTTCAGCCAATGCTGCTCAGGCAGGAGGCGCCGGTGAGCTGCAGGCCGAGGACAACCTGGACGAGCCGGTTCCGTTCTACATTATTGTTTTGGACTCTGGCGTGGTCACTCTGCACTGCGGGAACATGCCGCATGTGCGCAACACCATTGCGCGGCTTATGCTGGAAGCAGAGGTCCTGGGATTGACACCAGACTACATCATGTATTTGCTTTTGGACGATATCACAGATACGCTTGTGCCGACCACGAGGCTGCTAGAGCTCGAGGTCGATGCCATCGATGAGCTGATTTTGATCCTGACGCGTGCTGAACATGACGACGTGCTTAAGCGCATAGGTATTGAGCGAAGACACGCACTGTGGCTTGTCAGGCTGCTGCATGGAAAAGCCGAGGTCCTGCGTGCCATTGAGCGCCGGATCCATGCAAAGATAGGCTCCATCTCGTCAGCGGCAGCCAACAGCAACAGCAGAAACGAGGCAAACATTAGTGGTTGTGGTCGGAGAAGCAGACGCGGTCGCTTGCGAGACCCTTCAGCAGACGCTGCATCGAGCGATTCTTCTTCCTCACTGTCCTCTGCATTGTCTATCGAAGAAGCCAAGTCCAGTGACAACAAACGCGATATGCCGGAAAGCCAGCTTTTGACAAGCGACGAGGAAGAAGGCGACCTGTACGGATGGTCGCGCAGAGCAGCACGCAATGAGCAACGCAAGCCAGCAGCATCCAATCAGTTACAGACGGAAGTAGTCAAGTACCTGGCCGATGTGCACGACCATCTGATAGCGCTGACGGCATCGGTGCACCACTGCGAGCGTATCCTGGCTAGAGCGCACGGCAACTATCTTGCGCGGATCAACCTGGAGCTGACGCATGCGTCGAATACGACTAACCAGCTGGCGACGCAGATGACTGTGCTGGCTGGTATCTTTTTGCCGCTGAATCTGGTTGCGGGTATCTTTGGCATGAACGTCAAAGTGCCTGGTCGGGATAGAGGAGATCTGCGCGACTTTGGATTGATTCTTGGTGCTATGGCTGCGTTTGTGGTCATTGCGCTGGTCGTCTGTCGGTGGCGCAGAATCATTTAGCTCTTGTGTTTATCTGTTTTGCTCTGAATAGAATGCAGCATGCATCATAACAGCATTGACTTTTATTTTCCTATGACTCGTTTTTTTCATTTGATCGGAATGGCTGGCTGTGCGCTCAACCCAGCGAGCTGGGAAAAGCCTTGATGTTTCTCAGACATCCGAGATGGGTCCGCTCATCTTTTTCTTCTTCCTCCATTGCGGAGCATCAATTGTATTGGTGATTACGCTTTTTTTGTGCAGATTCAAAATGTGTAGTGCAAAAGAGTTGCCATTACTTTTTTTTTCCCAACTGTATCGCTTGGGGAAGAGGTCGATTTCTTTCTGGAACCCTTGTGCTTGCTTCTTCAACTGCTGCAAAGAAAACAGCAAACCCTTTTGTTTTCTTTGTATGCATCATAACGTCAGGCACTATTTTTTTGTTTCTCTCTTCCCTATTGTTTATTTTATTTTTATATTAAGCATCGACAGCTGTGGGTCGTTTCCAAGCTCTCTTTTACTCCCTCCTCTTACTCCATCTATTATTCTGTCTACTTTTTAGAATCCGGGTTGTGTGTGTTTTGTTTATATTTGTATATAGGTTTTAAAGCAAGCCGTCCCACAGCCCCGCCTCCACCCACTCGATATTTTATTATTACCAACAGACTATCGTTATGTGGCAGCTGCGAAAACACACGGTCTTTTCCATACCAGGAATAGCGCTAGTGCTTCTGACACTGGCCTACGGCATAGCCTTCCTCGCATACATCGGAATATCCACCGACCGCGGGCGAATCGTGCGAGGAAACGACTTCACCGACATGTGGATAGCACTCTTAGGACTGATGCTCGGACTCCAGGCGCTCTTTGTAATTTCAGCGTACCGGTCGCCCAAGCGATACCTGTTCTGGGCCATCGTGTGGATAATATACGGCAGCATCATGAGCGTATTTGCCATCTGTGTCTGCGCTGGCTACGCCACGGTGAGCGACGGGAGTGCAGCGGCCTGGGGCGTTTTCTGGCTGGCGTCGGCGGTGGCTATTGTGGTGTACTCGGCGAAGGCTCGACGTGGATACATGGTTGACCGTATAATGGGCATCCCCGAGTACCATCCGCGGCTGGCTGAGTCGCGTGGTGCGGAGCTGGCCTATGGCTTACTGGATAAGTGCTTTCCCTGGGTGACCTGGGTGTTCTGTCTGTTTTTCGGCATCCTTGCAGTCATCCAGGCGTTGTGTCTGGCCAATGATCACCGACTATACAAGGTTCCAGGGCAGCTGGTTCCCGTCCAGACCCATAACGGCGACTACTGGTTCAACCTCCACGTGTGGTGCTACGGATACAGCAATAAGGACCAGGAGGAGGCGACGAAGCCTGTGTTTGTTCTTTTGACAGACTTTGGCATGCCCTCGACGTCCATGATGGGCCTGGCGCAGGGAATCGCTGACAACGGATATCCTGCGTGTATCGTTGATCGTCCGGGCTACGGATGGAGCGAGCCCGGGTACTGGGAACAGGACCCCGTGGATGTCGTAAAGTCTATCAACCAGGCGCTGACAAAATACCCGATAAACAATCCGATAATATTTGTTGGCTGGGGAGAAGGCGGTGTCTGGACGCAGATGTACATGCAAGTGGCTGACTACTCACGCGTCATCGGCGTGGTTCTACTGGATACTTATCCGAACCAGGAAATCCTGCAGACTTTCGCCCTGAACCGCACAACGACATTGCAGAATCTGCGCCAATTGCGTTCTGCCAGCGTCTCCGGCGACTCCTCGACGGACGAGTCCAAGATCCCCACGGTGCACTTTGACGAGGACATTGAGAAAAAGGCTTCAAGGCTGTTTTCTGACTGGAGAGCCGTCAGTCCGATTGCTCTGCATAGGGCCAGGAATAACGCGTGGCCGGGGTTCCAGCCGCAGGAGGCCCTGGGCATGCACCGGTCGTTGTTCAGAAACAACCTTTATTACCAGGCCAAGTACTTTGAGTATGGCGGCTCGGGTGCCAAATTGTACCAGACTTTGCTCAACTACGTGTCCTCGAACACCGACGCAGTGCTTGTTTACCACCACTGGCCGTTGCGCTGGCCGGCTTTCCGCCAGGAATCCGGCTCTGCATTCAGCGGCTCCTCATCGTTATCGCGTCGCGATGATAAAGCGCCCTCGGCTCCTGCGAGCAACTCGAAACTGCCAGTTATCATACTTGCTTCGGGCAAGCAGTTTGATTCTAACTGCGATACTCAGGGCATCAGTGTTACTGAGGAATGCACCATGTGGCAGGCGTTTGCTTGGTTCTACTACAGGCAGCAGATCGAGTATCAGCAAACGCTTAGTCAGAATGCTGCGTTCCTTCTTTGTACGGGTGCTGTGCAGGAGGATAACAGTCCTTGCGATACTGACTTTGTCTGGCGCCGTCCAAAGTGGTTGGCCAAGGCTATTGTTGGCAAGGTCATCGGTCAGTCGGCATCTACCACCACCACTGCTACTACTAGCTCTAACACAGATGCCAGTGCCAGTGCGTCTTCTACCACGGTTGCTTCCAGTGCAGAGTCGAGCTCTGGTTCGCAGGAAACAGTTTCGGCTATATCGACAAGTCCTGAACCCACCGTGTCTCCCTCCTCTTCTGGGTCGTCGCTTTTACAGTCTTCTCAAAGCGAAGTCACTGCATTTGCATAAACATTTATTTTTCTTTAATATACAAGCTAAGATTAACCAAGTCCTAAAATCAACTAGTTGCTCTGATTAACTTGACTCCTCTGTTGAATGCGTTTTATGGCCACATGGCCTAAATCCCCGCTTCTTTCCTTTTGCAAAAACCCCTCTTGTTTCCTTTTATTCTTTTCTGTTGAAGCCTTGTTTATTTCAGTTTATTTCGAATTTCCAAACTGGTTCTTTTTTTGTACATTTCATAGAATATTTGTTTATTTTGCATTCATTTCATTTTTTTTGAATGGGAAAGAAAGGTCGCAACTCTGGCAAACGCAGAAATGCGCAGCAGTCCACTGCCAGAGACCAGCAGGTCCGACAGCAACGTCAATTTGGTGGGCGAAGCACAGATAACTCACCAGATACATCGCTTACATCGAACCAGCAAGTCTCACAACCCACTGCTGGTCCAAACATCTCTCGTAAATACTCATATGCAGACTATCTAGTAACCGCAGATAACTCCGACAATCGACCCAACGAGCAGCTGCCATTGCGCGGCGCATCCGAGGGATATAACCAACTCCCACATCGCCAGGTATCTATAAGCAGTAGTCGACATAGCCATTCGGGAGATAACAGCGCTATGCGTGAGCATGATAGCTTGGCAAGTGCCATCTCGCACTATATACATGGAATAGACTCAGACAATATAACCGATATGCTTGCTTCGAGGTATTATGGCAATATGACGCATATTACGGAATCGGGCACTGTGGATAGATCGCCTAAGCCAATGAACAGCACTTTGCCTTTGTTTTCGCCTAGCGTTGCACTTGGCCGCAGAATGGTTCGAGCTCGATCGACTAATGCAAGCGAAGAATTAATGCAAAAGCGGCCCTCTTTTGCTGCTGCTGCCACTAATGTTGCTGATAATAATGAATTTGCTGCTGGTACCAGCAGCAATACTGGCTCTGGCTCAGTTGGCAATATGTCGGGTCTAGATGAAAACGAAATTTCGGATATAAGGCTTGGCAAATCCACCACATCTCCACTAGCTACAGCTGAGCAAACAGAAACAATGGCAAATCAAGTAGCTGGATCTCTCGAGAAACAAAAATCAGATCGACAGTTGCTGTCAGACATAGGCACTATTCAACCTGAAATCGCAGAAGAGACGATCGTCAGTCAGGACTCTAATGAAAATATAGACAATGAGCGCGGCGATACTTCACATATGCATACATCTGTGCCCGAAGAAGAGTCGGTACCACTGTCTGCTTTGGATGCAGATGCAAAGGAGCAGCAGCAGCCATCTGAGCCCACCTCAGCTTTTACAAAAGCTGCCGAGTCACCTTGTCGAAGAGAGTCGACTGCGACGTATGCTACAGGAGAAGTCAATGAAAAGGGAAATGGATTGGGCGTTCAGCTACTAGACTCGCGTCCTGCATCCCAAGTCCGCTCTCGGCGTAGCCAGTATCTGGGGCCAACCCAGTATACGCCTGTAGCATCCTCTAAGAAGGCTGCTCTTGCTCGCGGCGCGCCTGGTCTCTCGTATATGTTTTCGCCCACAATCAGCACCAGTCGCCCATCTAGCGTCATAGGCATATCCACTCCGCCGCAGCCTCCGCCAGCTCGTGTCCAACAGACTCATTTCCTTGAGAGTCCAGAGCTAGCAGCGAATTCATCGGACTTTGATAATGGCTCTGGTGCTCATATTAGACCTAAAGATTTCCAGGAAACCGCTGCTTCTTCAAATCCACAGGGTGCTAGCAATGTTGAGTTTGCAGATTCGAGAAAGGACAGTAGGAGCTATGGCGCTATCAATATTGGCGCTCTTGAGCAGTTTTTGGACGAAGGCGAGATTCCAGCATCTACATCCGAAGAGGAATATAGCGACGATGGTCTTGAGTGGGACAAAGGCTATCCCGGATCTAGCTCGCAATCAAAAGTATCGTCTAGCGACCAAAGCACGTTTTCAAGCACAAAGGCTAGTCGACCACCACCACCACCAAATGGTATAAGTCCGAGATACGGCTCGTTGCCCAGACAGCATCCAAATATCCCTAGATCTCGCTATGCCTCTGAGGGAAGCATTAATCGAGTCTTGCAAACAAATATGTTTTCTTCCTCGTCAATGCCCGATGAGCGGGTGCCGCTGCTTGAGCACACTGCTATAAATATACCACCTGCTGATGACTCGGATTTACCCGAGTTTGCTATGCCAGCACAGCAGTTGGACAATTCTAACCTGGCCTTGCCGAACTATGGATATGATGGAAACGAGCATTTTTCTAGCAACAGGGCCAGCAATGCGCGCAAAAGGCGCCGAGCCCGTAGTCGTCATCATGAGGATCTGTTTTTGGACAAGGACGGGTTTATTGACGAGTCCTATCGATTCACGTTTTTCAATCCAGTAGTAGGCACGATCCGTGCTCAAGAGTTTGCTGATCTGCGGACGCCAACGATGGATCTATCTGCTCTGCTGCAGATTGGTGGCTGTTTCTGGATCGACGTTTTGCGGCCATCGTTCCAGGAAATGCACCTGCTGAGCAAGATATTCGGCATTCATGCGCTCACAGTCGAAGATATAATGACGCAGGACGTGCGTGAGAAATGTGAGACGCATGCTAACTATTATTTTGTGTGCTTCCGGTCGTTTGACAGCGATCCTAACAGCGAGGGTTATCTGGAGCCCAAGTGCATCTACAACATTGTTCTTCGCGAGGGCATCATCACTTTTCATATGGATCCATCGGTGCACCAGTACCATGTGTTACGGAGGATCCGTCGTCAGATCGACCATATAGTGGTTACTCCTGACTGGCTTAACTATGCAATCATAGACGACATCACCGATCTGTTAGCGCCCATTTTGCAGCTTATCGAGTTTGATGTCGATAGAATTGACGAGCTTGTGCTTGTGATCTCTTCCTCTGAGCAATCGGACATGCTGCTGCGCATAAGCACAGCGCGCAAGCGCATTATGATGGTTCTCAGACTACTGCAAGGCAAGGCCGATGTGGTTAGGGCGCTTATCAAGCGATTTGAGACAGCAACAGCGATGAGCACAAACCAGATCAACGCGATCGCAGGAAATACTGCGTACAATGTAGGTCCGCTGAGCGAAAGACAGACAAACATATGGAGCGACAGTCCTCAGAGACAAACCTCGTCAAACGATAACACTGCGAATATAGCCGAGGGCACAGCTTTTGAGCTTGCCATGGATCAGAGAAAAGGTCAGGAAACGCTTTTGTATCTAGGTGATGTGCTCGATCATATAGTGACGATGATGCAGAACGCTGCTCATTATGATAATATCCTGGGCCGCGCACACGCAAATTATCTGGCTCAGATCTCGATAGAGCTTACAGAGTCTTCTAACAGAACAAACGATGTTGTGGCTAAGCTGTCGGCTCTGGCTGCTATTGTCGTGCCGCTGAATTTCGTCACTGGCATGTGGGGCGCTAACGTCAAGGTTCCGGGCCAGGACTATGACAGCTTGTACTATTTCTTTTACATTCTTGGATTCTGCATGGTGTATGTTGTCATAGCTGTTGCATGGGCCAGACATTACAACATATTCTGAATATATTATTTATAGAGATGGCGATTTTATTTGATTCTCATTCTTTTTTTCAGTATTTCTGTTTAAAATCAACATTTGTGGGTGGGGGAGATATGGCCACAACAAATGGGGTTTACAGAGAGTTGAATGCCTGGACGGCCTTGACTGCAGTCGAGTGAGCACTGGCAGGGTTAGTTCCGGTGACCAGACGGCCATCAGCGACCGAGTAGTCGTCGAATGGGCCATCGGGCTTGACATAGGTTGCGCCAGCATCCCTAGCACCCTTGCTAATAGGAACCAAGTCGAGCTTATTGATAACATCCATCAATTTCAGCATTTCCTCGCCCTCATCGGTAAACCCAGTGACCTTTTTGCCACATACAATCGACTTTCCCGTCTGCTTATCCTTAATCGCTGGCAGTATCGCTGGGCCATGGCAAACAGCGCTAACTATGCCACCACGATTCCAGACAGACTCGGCGATATTGATAAGGCCCTTGGCAGTGGGGTAATCGAACAATGTGGCATGGCCAGCTGAGGCAAAGAACAAACCGTAGTCTTCGGGGTTCAGGTCTGATGCCTTGTGCAGATTGGCGAGTTTCTTGGAAAAGTCGCTTTCGGGGTTATTGTGCACGGTAAAGTCATTTTGGCTCATGTAGTCTTTGCTGATCGAGTGGGGGTCCATGCCAAAGGACCCGGTCTCGGAAGCTAGGTCAACGATGAAGCCGGCTTCGACTAGGACATTGTAGGGATGCAGTGCCTCGGTGTAAAACAGGCCGGTGGGATCGCCGTTGGGATAGAAGGGGCCGTGGTAGCTGGTGATGGCAAGAAGAGCACGCTTAGGAAGAGAAGGCATTGATAGTAGATTTCTTTTTTTTCAGTTGTTCAAAAAAGAGTATGGAAAATAAGGAGAAATTTTCAAAAAAAAATAGTAGTGGAATCGAAAAGAAAAAAGCCAAATCTATTGAAGTGTAAAGAGAAGGGGGATAAATTTCTATGCCACAGGAATGTTAAGAGCATGTCGCAACTAAAAAGAAAACGTCATCATCGTTATGAGTTATACAAAACAAAATAATCGAGAATCAAAGACAATACACAGAATCTTTTTAGCCATTCTCATTTTAGGCAAAAACATATTATAGCTTTTGCTAACACTGAAAAATGTTTTTTTTTTTGATCATTTTGCTCAGTCAACGCGACAATCAATCAAAAATGCTTTTAGTTTTCTTGCCTTTTTTCCCTTTATTTTCTAAATTGACCGCAATTAGGTCTTTTTTCTTTGCTCTTTATTTTTTGTTGTGTCTAAGTATATATTTATTTATTTGGGTTTATAAGAATAAAAGGCTTCAGGAAATATAAAAAGGCTTGTTTTTTTTGTTTTGTTTTTGGTTTCTGTTATTTAGCTCAATCCCAATAATCGGTAAGACACAAAATAAAAAAAGAGCGAAAGTAATATATATTGGCGCGTTCTTTGTTTACTCAAATTCACTATGCTAATCTAGGAAATAACAATATTTCTTCTATTAGAGTATGTCTGATATCGACGACTACGACAGCGATGGTCGTCGCGGTCGCGACAGCAACATGCTTGATGAGGATGGATCTGATATTGGATCAGACTCGTATGACACACGCAGAGAAAGGTATTCTGACGACGATGAGGACTAGGACGAAGACGAGGACGACAACGACGACGAGCTCCGTCGCGACGGATTTGTGGTCGACGACGACGAAATTGAAGAAAACGTATCTGATGGCGAAGAGCGCCGGCGCCGAAGAAAGAAGAAGAAGAAGAAGCGTCGTCATCATGTCCATGCAGACGGCGGCAGCGACGATGACCTGCTTGACGAAGAGGACTTGGCTCTGGTTGCTGAGAACACCAATCAAGGATACGAGAAGGCGTCAAAGTTCAAGCGTCTAAAGCGTGGACGCGGTCGACAGACTGTCGGCGACGACGACGACGAGAAGGATGACCTGCGTGCTGAGCTCGATGACCTGGTTGACAACGGCAATGGCAGCGAGCACGAGCACGAGCGCGAGAGCAATCGCGAGCGTGAGCGCGACTTTATAGTCGATGAAGAGGACGACCTGGGTCTTTTTGGCAACGACGATCACGAAGGGGGGCTCGATGGCAGACGAGAGAGCCGTGGTGGTCGCGGTCATGCGCGTAATATGGGTGGCGAATATGAAGAGGACTACGACGAGGGTGCAGGCTATGGCGATGGCGAAGACTATGACGGCGAGGATGCAGGCAGCAGGTCACGCCGACGCTTCGACGACAACATTGAGCCAGCGCGCCGGACGCGCGCAATTCCCGAGACCCGCATAAATGACTTTGTCGACAGCCTTGAGAACATTGACGAGGACACGTGGATGGAGCTGCAAGATATCTTTGGGGACGGCGAGGAATATGCATTTGCAATGGACATGTCTCAGCAGGAAGAGGCATACCGCGAGCGCACTCTGGCAGAGGTGTTTGAGCCCGCAGAGCTTGAGGCTAAGCTGATGACACAGCGCGACGAGGACATCCGTGCGACAGATGTGCCCGAGCGCATGCAACTGCGTGCTACAGGCCGCGAATCTTTGCGTGCCCTGTCTGAGGACGAGATCGAAGAGGAGACGACCTGGGTCGTGCGTCAGCTGCACGCGTGGCTTTCGCGTCATGCAGCCGATGGCTGGGACATTGCTAATGGGGAAGAGCCGTTTAGCCAGGCTGACTTTATCAACGAGCGGTTTTTGGCAGCTGTCCTGTCTGTGCTCAAGCTTCTTTCGCAGGAATTTCTCGAGGTCCCGTTTATTGCTCGCCATCGGCGCGAGGTATTTGTCACGCCAGAGGGCGACGTGCGCGAGGGAGAGGAGCCAGCTACCCGCGAATGGCTCACTACAGGCGATCTCTGGCGCCTTTACGACTATGACCAGCAGTTCCGGGGTCTCTTGTCGCTTCGTCGCTCTGCAGAGAGGCTAGTCGATCGGCTGGTGAGCTCCAACGCGATATCGCGCGAGGACGAAGAATATGCGCGCGACTTGCTTGCTGGCGCTAGCAGCGTCGAGGAGATATCTGATGTCACGGAATGGGTGCAATCGCGCTATGCCGGCGTCATGCAGACATGGGCACAAGAGCAGAGAGCGGGGTCGACGACGCTCAAGCGTGCTATTCGCAGCGTGGGCGCATGGGAGCAGGCAGTGAGCACGGGCGTTGCTGAGTTTGTCCGTTCTAGCGGCATAAACGCGCGCCAGATCGGTGATAACCTGGTGAATCCAGGCTCGCATGTCCCAATCGAGGGTCTAGAGACGCCGGATGACGCTGCGCGTAAGCTCGTTGGCGAGCACTTTTCGACAGTTGATGCAGCGCACAGGGCTGGTCGCAAGACCATAGCACAGGTGATGGCCCTGGACCCGCAGATACGCCGCTTTGTGCGCGCTTACTGCGCTGAGCACGCCTGTGTCATCGTGCGCCCCACAGAGCGCGGTCTGCGCGAGATCATCGATGAAGAGCATCCTGCGTTTGCCTTTAAATACCTGCGCCATAAGCCTGCTGCTGCATTTGTCCACTCGGCGCAATGGCTGGCTCTTGAGAAGGCTGTCAGTGATGGCCTACTACGTGTAGAGTTTACTTTGACAGCCGAGGCATACTTTGACCCGCGTAATCCCTCTTTAGATGACGAGGTCTTTGAAGCTGACCGCGAGAAGACTGCTCAGGCTGTGGTTTCACAAATCGAGCCCCATCTGCGCACAGATGCAGTGAACGCGACAGCAACTGCCTGGGACCGCCTGCGCCGCAATGCAGTCTTAGTAGCTGTTCGCGACCAGATCCTACCGCTTGTGTGGCGTGAGACCAAACAGCACCTGTCGACTCAGGCATTTGACTTTGTTGCTGATGCATGCCGTCGCTCGCTCGAAGCGCGGATCGACACTCAGCCTCCTCGCACTGAGGGCATGGACGAGGGCGTATGTCCACGAGTAGCTGTGGTTGCTGGAGGCGGCTTCGATGCGAGCTCGCGTGGAGCGCTTCGCGTGGTCGTTGTAGACGAGGACGGCATCTTGCGCGAGGAGTTTAGCGCTGATTCCATGCGCTCTGAGGGCATCAATGGACCTGGAGATGGTGTTGAGCCCCTGATCGATGCCGTCAAGCGCCACGCAGTCAATGTCATAGCTGTTGCGGGAATGAACATGCAGACCCGAAGGCTTTTTGACGATGTCAGCTCTTTGATCTCGACGCACGGTATCAATGCAATGGTCACTTATGCGTCGGATGAGGTCGCTCGACTGTGGTGTGACTCAGATGCTGCGCGCGAGGAGCTGTCTGCGCTGCGTCGCGAAGAGCGCTACTGTGTCGCTGTCGCTCGTACTCTGCAAGACGCGCCATCGGCATATGCCTCGCTGGGCGCTCGTGTGCTAAGCCTGCCTCTTCACCCTGCTCAGAGCAGCGTTGATCAGAGCGCCTTGCTGACTATTGTCGAGCGTGCCTTTGTCAATGTCATTAATCGCGTTGGCATCGAAATCAACGCCGTTGCCTCTCATGCGCATATGCAGCATGTACTGCCCTATGTGGCTGGCCTTGGTCCGCGCAAGGCACAGAGTATCATTTCTCGTATTGGCGCTGGCGACAATCTGCTGGAATCGCGCAACGACCTGGTTATTCGCCGTCTGTGCACGCGCACAGTGTTTATTAACTGCGCATCATTTTTGCGGGTTAGACCAGCCAACGATGTGCTCGACACTACGCGTATTCACCCTGAGGACTATGACCTTGCGCGCAAAATGGCGCTCGATGCTTTGGACATCGAGGAAGACGACGATACTGGCAATCAGCGTAGTCGCAAACGCGCAGATTCGCCATCGCGCTATGTCTCGGAGCTGATGAAACGGGCACCAGAGAAGCTCGACGAGCTTGACCTGGCCAAGTACGCCGACGAGCTCAAGCGACTGCTCGACGTGCACAAGCTGGAAACGCTCAAGTTTATTAAAAACGAGCTGCAGCGCCCAGATGCCGACCCGCGCCCAGCGTTTAACCCGCCTACTGATGCCCAGGTGCTGCACATGCTGACTGGTGAGATTATCGGCGAGACCATCAAGGACGACGGCTCATGCGTAGTAGCTGCGACAATTGTACGTGTGCAGCCTCGCTTTGCAATCGCTCGTCTGGACTCTGGTCTCGAGGGATTTATCAGCATTGCCAACGTCTCTGATCAGCGAATCGACGAGGTCTCCGACGAGCTAGCGCCAGGAAAAGCAGTTGTAGCCTTGATCAAGCGCGTTGATCTGGACAAGATGTCTCTCGATCTGTCTATCCGGCCCAGCGATGTCACTCAGGCGTGCAGCCGCAGTCGCCAGCCGGTGCCTGACGAGAGCACGGTAGACAAGTACTTTGACTTTGACTCTGAGGCTGTGATGCGCGAAAGGGCCAAGGCACAGCAGAACAAGGCGTCTGCTCGTATGCGTGCGATCCCGCATCCGCTGTTTAAGCCTCTCAATGCGCGCGAAGCCGAGCACTACCTCGCGGCTCGTCCGCGCGGCGACTGCGTCATCCGTCCATCTTCGCGCGGCGTGGATCACATAGCGATTACCTGGAAGGTCGCAGATGGTCTGTTCCAGCATATCGACGTTCGCGAGGACGGCAAGATCAACGAGGCTGCTCTGGGGACATCGTTCCTTATTGGCGAATCGGTGTACACTGATCTTGATGAGCTCGTTGCCTTCCATATCGACCCGATAGTGCGCAAGCTCGACGAGGTCAAGCGCAGTCCCAAGTACTATGACCCCGAGGCCGACCCTCTGTATGCCTCAGAGCCCGCTGCAGACATCCTTGGGCCCAATGACCAAAGCGAGGACTTTAAGGCGCGTCGTCTTGCACTGTGGGACACTCGCATCTCGCGTCATCTAGACACCCTGGCCCAGAGCACTGGACGTGGCGCATACTGCATCTCGATGAGCCTTTCGAAGCCCGGGTCACTGGTGCTGGCCTTTAAGCCGACGCCCTCGTATCGCGGGATCATGAAGTGGACTGCTCGCGTCGAGCCCAACGAGTATAGGCTTGGCGATCGGGGCAGATATCCGGATATCAATGGCCTGATTATCGGCTTCAAGACCATGCAGATGAATCCATCGCAGCATGGCCTTATGCCTAACCGCGACTCTTCATCTTCTCGCAGAGACGGTCATTCCTCTTCTTCGCATCGCGACTCTGCATCTGGCCGCCGAGATGCTTCAGGGACCAGTCGCTGGGGTGACTCCTACCGCGACCGCGACCGCGGAAGAGAAAGAGAAAGAGAAAGAGAAAGAGAAAGGGAGAGAGACAGAGACAGAGACAGAGAGAGAGAGAGAGACAGGGATCGTGTGAGCAGAGGCCACGGCGGTAGAGATCGGGGCTGGGACAGGCCGCGTCATGATGGCAGCAGCGGAGGCGGCGGCGGGAGCGGCTGGGGCACTTCTGGCCCTTCGTCGTCTAACCATCATTCCAGCAATACAGCAGCAGCGAGCGGCGGATGGGATATGTAGACAATGTGTCTTCTCTTCCCTTGTTTTTTTTTTTCACCTTTTCTTTATTTTTTATATGTTGATTTTTAAAATTTAGCATAACATATATATATATATATATTTCTCTTTGCTACATAAAAGTTAGGATACTAAATAAAAAGGCCGCTGCTAGTGCCAGGATATGACCACCTTTGTCTGCAGCACCAGCAAGCTCTGGGTCCATAGTTGGAAGCAGTGCTTCTCCCTTCATCGACCTTTCGCCATTTGAAGAACCGCTGGATCTTGATCTGCGCTTGCTGTTTTTTGGCTCTGGGTCATCTGAATCTGCGGATTTCATAGACTTTGGCTCTAAAGAACCAGAGCGCGAGGAGGGCGCTGAAGAGACAGACGACGGTTTAGCTACCTTTTTATCCTTATTGCTGCTAGACGACTGAGATGAAGATGGGCTAGTGTTTCCTTTAGCCTGAATCTTCGATGGCTTATGGCTGTTGGAATCTTCGTTTTTCTTCTTTGGCTTCTCAGACTCGCTATCCTCTGCAGCAGGCTCTGGTTCCGAGGCTTTCTTTTTGGGCTTTTCCTCGGCATCACCGCTGTCACCGTCTTCTTCCTTTTCAGCCAGTCGCTCGTCGATGTAGCTTGCGCATACAAGCCGGTACCTTTTAAGGGCATTGTTATAAGCGACCTTCCAGGTCACTGTGTTTCCGCAAAGCCCGAGACATTTGACCTCTGCCTCGTGGTAGGCGCAGGCATGGTTGCCGCTGCTTTTTCCAATGTCCTCGGGGATTCGGTTGATGCACACGTTGGTTACATCGTCTGGCCCGCTGTCGCAGGCGCGGACGTACTCGATGCCACTGTCAGACGACTTTTTTGCAGAAATCGCTGTGATGCTGCATATAAGCAGTGTCAGCGTAAATGACTTTGTAAATATCATGGGATAAGTTGTTTTTGATTGTGAAATATTGAAATTTTAATGCAATGTAAAGTTGATACTATAAGGGATATGTATGTATTTGTTCAGAAATGCTTAGGAGACCTTGAGTAGTAAATGAAAAGGAGGAAAAACGATGATTTTTGCAAACTTGTGTTTATTTTTTTTTTCAAGATGAGTGATTTGTGTACACATGTGGTCGGGCATGGCCCGTCTCTATTTCCATGCTTTGAGCTGTTTTATAAAAAAATATACTATAGCATATTTCTTTTCTAATCTACCATGTGTATCAAAATAGCATATGGACAAGATATGTGTATGTACATATGTGTGTGGGGGAAGTGAGAGTGAGGAGAAAACAAGTTAATAAAAGTAGCAGTGAGATCAAATTAAAGACAATGTTCATCATATATTTCAAATCAGCGAGCTACAATTCATACATCATCGAACCATCTTTTTTTTTCATTACCCAAGCTATGGAGAAAAAATTCAATTTTCGATAGTAGAGAAATATTATATTCAAACTTGGCATCTCAAAAACACTGTAGAAGGAAAATTAAGTCATTTTGATTGTGGATCTGGTTCTTTGGGGCTTTCACTATAGCAAAAAGTGCAGAAAAAAAGACTCGTTAGCTAACGGCTAATCTTTGCTGTTGTTCTTGTACTGCTATACAAGCTGCGCTGATCAGAGCACCAAGCACAAATTGTCTGAGATAGATCGATCGTCTGCCAAGTCCAAACAAAAGCAATATTCATGACTGCTGACCACTGATTCTACACGGCAGAAAGCAAAAAGGTCTATAAGCAGTGAAGAGATACAAACAGAAGAATATGAAGATGAAGGTTGAGGAAAAGATTAAAGGTTTTTTTTAGTGTATTTTTGAAAATCTTTTTTTTTTGCCCCAATTTTTTTTTGAAACTTTCTTTACCCATTCAAAATTTTAGTTCATTTCGCGTCACTGGAACAAGATAATTTTTCTTTTATTTCTTACAAGCTTTTCTTTGAAATATACATTTTTTTTTCCATTTGCTGGTAAAATTAGCTCTCTCTATATCTATATCTATATCCTTCTAGTTCAAAGAACAAGAAACGGCTTTGAAGTTCTATACTATCAAACAAAAAACACGTGTATCTTTATTTCATTTCACACACTTTTCTTTTCACTTTTCACCACTTGAAATTCATTGTGCCAGAATTTTTTTTGCTACAATTTTTTAACTGCTATCAAGTTTTTTTTAAAAAAGCAATTAAACTAGTCTCCAGAAGCCCATTTTTTACCTTCTAAACCTTTGAATTCTCTACGTTTGAGCATATACAAAAATGAGTAGCTCTGAAAATGAAGATTGGGAATGTCCCCTGTGTATGGAAGAGATGGACATTGACGACCGCGGCTTTTTCCCCTGCGAATGCGGATATCAGGCAAGTTATTGAACACATTGGAACACTTTTTTTTTTGAATTTATCATAAATTGTTCTGTCTTTTTACTGTATTATCCACAGTACACAATACTAACTACAATGTTAACTTATTTTTTAAAAGTAGATTTGCCGGTTCTGCCACAACCGAATCTCGGAAGACTATGGAGGTCGTTGTCCAGCTTGTCGTAGACTATACTCGGAGCAGACGCCAAAATGGAAACCAATATCACCTGCCCAGTAAGTATTTTTGAATAGCCTTGCCTAACCATTTGCTTGTTGCTTAACGAGCTAAAGCATTGTCTAGAGAGAGAGAGAGAGAGAGAGAGAGGCAAGCTAAGCGAGCCCAATATAGTATACGATATGTCCATGCTTACTAAAAAAAATAAAGGTACCAGTATTATTGATACGCTTAAATGCGCTTACTTTTTGTTACTTTTATTTTACAATTTGGTTATTAGGGTCGCTAAAATTAAAAACGACAAAAAGGCCAAAGAAAGAGAGAAGCGGGAGATTGAAAGCAATAGTCGTCGACATCTGGCAAATGTCAGAGTTGTGCAAAAGAATCTGGTATATGTGATTGGGTTGCCAGCTAACCTTTCTACAGAAGAGACCTTGCGTAGTCACGACTACTTTGGGCAGTTTGGCCGCATCAACAAAATCGTAGTTAACCGAAGGCAGACTGGCAGCAGCTCGCACCATCCTACAGTTGGCGTCTATGTCACATATGCGACCAAGGAAGATGCGACGCGAGCAATCAACGCGGTTGACGGGAGCATGCTCGAGGGCCGTGTTCTCCGAGCTACTTTTGGCACAACAAAGTACTGCTCCTACTATCTGCGAAATATCCCTTGCCAGAACCCCGGGTGCATGTATCTGCACGAGCCTGGAGAGGAGGCAGATAGCTTTACCAAGGAGGATCTGGCAGCCAATAGAGTAGGTCTTCGCGATAATAACGACGATGATTACGACGACGATGACGATCACCACCATCATCACTCGGGTCATCAGCATCAGCACCAGCATCATCATCATAATCATAATCAGCGTCCAAGCAATCGTGCCTCGAATAACTCGCCAGGCATGAACCTTGCCTCTGGTCGCGTGCAGGTCGTGCCTGCAAGCTCGATTTCGGGCTTTCAGAACGGCCGATCACATACAGTAGCTCCATCCTCAGCTGCGTCCTCATCGGCTACGAGTCATCATCACCATGCTGCACCTGCCTCAGTCTCTCGAGTTCGCAAGTCGTCAGAAATCAACGGCGCTCGGCCTCGCAGCGTTGAGCCACTTAATTCTGATCACGACTTGCATAGCACAGGATCGGCGCTTCCAGCGACGGCGTCATGGGCATCGCGAGCAATGGCGAAAAAGCCAACTGCAGAGCCGGCAGATTCCAAGACACGAAAAACAGATTCTGTAGGAAGCGGTACAATGACTCTGCGAATGATTCCCTCGTCGCGCGGCAAATCTGCAACGGTTGTTCCAGTGGCACGAGCTGCTAACTCTACAAGTGCATCTGCTGCTGCTGCTGGCGTTGCATCAGGAGCTGCAAGCGGAACATCGCGCGACCGCTCAAAGTCAAGCGTAGCACTGGACACCGCAGCTAATATATCTGTTGGCACTAACAATGACACTTTCACTGGCACTGGCACTGGCACTGGCCCCGGCTCTGGCTCCGGCTCTGGTTCTTCAACCTCTGCATCGCAATCACAGAAACAACAGCAGCAACATCCTGTGTTGCAGCAAATGAGCCGTGAGAGGAAGCAGCAGCTTCGGCATCAGACTCGCACTCAGCAAAAAGCCGCCGATTCTAATGAAAGCAGTGGTGGCACAGCAGGCGAAGCAAAGACAGAGTCGGCTTCTAAACAACAAAACAAAAAGACCACATCTGCGCCACAGTCGCAAAGTGAGCAGAATAGCAAAGAAGCGCTTGTGTCCTCTTTAGATCATGACTCCCAGCCAGAGGCAGCTGCTGCAAGCGAGGCTGTTGGTGGGCCATCTGTGGCAGCAGAAGATAACGATGAAGCTACTCAGAATGCAGATGATTCTCACAACGTACCGGCTGATGATGCACAACAACAATCAAAGAACAACAGCGACTCTAAAAAGCAAGCTTCTACACTATCCAAACCAGATAATGCATTGTCTGGCGACAGCTGTGCCACGGGAGCCACTGTTGCTGGAACAGAAGCAAAATTGCAAGCTGTCGATTATCCATCGGTTAGCCACGCAAACAGCGCTATCTCTTTCCAAAATATCACGGACTCCTTATTTGCGCAGCTGAATGCCAAGGTCTCTACCCCTGCAAATACTGCGGTGCCTTCGCTTGCGGCCTCGGGCGCTACATTCGACGGTCATCCACCTGGACTACGGCCTACTGCAGGATATCCCGTTTCGGGCGTGGATCCGCTTTTGTTCCCACCATCGATTGGCGCAGATACTACAATGACAGGCGCTTATGGCCCTGTGAGTGGTGAGCCTTTGGCATCTAATTCGCCATTTAGTCTCTTTGCTGGCAGTCATATTCAGCAGCAGCAGCATTCTGGAATTGCGGCTTCTGGTCAGTGGCCTGGACTAGCTGCTGCAGCTACAGCTGCAAGTCATCTCTCTCAGTCGTCGCTGTCGGCCTTTTTGGGCGAATCGGCTTCTGCTACAGCATCGCTGAATGGAGCAATTTCTCGTGATGCAACAAGTTCGTCATTAGGCGGCGCTGGCCTTGCTTCGCGTCAGCGCTCTCGTTGGGATTTTGTCCAGCCCGATGAGGCCAGCGCTCAGGCAGAGTTGCAATCTGTCCTTGGACGTAGCAGCATGGTCAACCCTAGCAGCATCCTTGGTCTTGGCTCTCAGCAACATTATGCTCCTGGAGTTCCAGCATTGAACTCATCGCGCGACCTGGGTCTTTTTGCTACTCCAATCCAAAATGACTATGCGCTGGGCGGTGGTCCCTGGGGTTCAGGCAGTGGTCTGGGCTCTGAGAATGCGAACACGGCGCCGTTCCCACCACCGGGCTTTGGCAGCCGCAAGAACACGGATACAAGCCTGCAGACCGAGTCGCGGTCGAGATCGCCACTTGGTTTGGGAGCTACTCCGATTGGCAGTGCACTTGGTAGTAGTGCTGGCCCCAATACGCTGCTTTCCAGGCTTATTGGACAGAGCACCTCTGAGATGAGCGGCATCAATGCAGCAATCTCTGGAGGCAACGGCTCGCAGCCGTCGTCTTTGTCTCCATCTGCGCTTTCTCAGCAACATCAGTTCCAGGATCCAGCGATTCTGTCATCGTACATGGCAGCAGCTGTTGCATCGATGAGCCCTCAGCAGCAGGCCCAGCAGCTGTCGTCGCTTCAGGGACAAGGCGGTCGTGGCAGGACCGATCCAAATGTTCTTAATAGCCTTCTTGCTCGTCTGCACTTGGGTCAGGCTGACAGCGAGTCGCCACTTTCGTCAATCAGCACACCTCAGGGATCCACACTTTCCAACCAGGTAGTTGGATCAAGAGCTGGGACCATCCTCGGAACATTGCAAGCTCAATCTCAGCCTCAACAGCAACAGCAGAGTGGGCCGATGATGCCTCCAGGGATTATCCCTATGAGCACTTCGGCATCAGCTACTTCGCCTGTATATGGAGCTGGTGGTGGTGGTGTTGGCATGCATATGAACATGGAGGCGTTGGGGACTGATGTGTCAGATAAGCACAATGCGACATCTATGAACAGCGAGCTACTAACTGATCGCAACAGGCAGCAGTTCCAGCAGCTAAAGCAGCAGCATGATCTTCAAAAACTGCAGTACCTGCAGCAGCTACAGCTCCAACAACAGCAACAGCAGCAGCAAGAGTCTGCTCTGCTTTCAACGATGGCGCCAAGGATGCTGCAGGGCTCTCTTTCTAGCCAGTCTCTAGATGCAGTAACTGGAACAAGCAGCGCAGGAGGAGGAGGAGGATTTGTAGACCCTGCGATCATGAACATGGGCCGGATGAATGTAGCACCCAATGCGATGGGCAGCGGGGTTCCCCTATCCCTGGTTGGACCGCCGCCTGGCATCCAGTCACCACAGATGATGACGATGGGAGGAGAGACAGCCGGTAGTAGTAGCGGTCAGGCGATGCAGTCAAAGATGCCGTCTCGCAGTGCAAACAGTAGCGGGAGGTCAAGATTTCTGAACCACTTTTCGGCCGAGGCAGCGCCCGGGAGCAGTAACGACAACCGGAATCCAGAAGATGTCAAGCGTGCAGACAGTAACAGCGACGAGCACGAGGCCGGGACTGGCAGCGAGAGCGGTGGTGGCAGAGGAGGGATGGTAAACGGCGTTCCACCTGGTCTGCCAACAACTGGGCTCTTTGGCGAGCTGCTGCGTCGCTCAAAGCTTGATGCGGCAGCAAGCAGTGGCATATCAG
This sequence comes from Coemansia asiatica, assembly GCA_027478445.1. Classification (NCBI taxonomy): domain Eukaryota; kingdom Fungi; phylum Kickxellomycota; class Kickxellomycetes; order Kickxellales; family Kickxellaceae; genus Coemansia; species Coemansia asiatica. The sequence goes on from JANBOH010000060.1 coordinate 30,209, forward strand.
CGATTGGCAGCCCAATGACACTGCCTGTAGCCGATGGCGAAGCAAGCAGCAGAGTTGCTAGCGGCCGTATGATGCTGAGCGACATTGAGCGCAAGCTTGATGCAGCTCGGCGCGAGGCACAGGAGCTACAGGCACAGCTGAGCACGGTGATCGGGCAGAACCAGTCAGCAATGTGGGCACTCGCCAACGGCGGAAGCGTAGGCGGCAGCCCGTCGGCTGGCGGTGATGCAGCAGCCCCACACGCGGGTATCAGCTACTCTGCGGGCAATGTGTGATCGAGATAGGCAGTGTAAAAGATAGCTTGAAGAGGCTTTTTGGTTTTTTGTGCTTTTATTATTATTGTTTTTTTTTGTGTTTTGCTCAAGCGTTTTTTTATCATTTAGACACAAAAGCGTCTTGCTTGTATGCGGTGTCCTGTATTGTTCTTGTTTGTTTTGAAATGCTCGTCGAGCCATGAGCCACTCGCTCACTCTGCTAGCATACCTGTGGATCTGGATATGTGAGAGACATAGAGGAGTAATTGCCTCGTGTGTATCATCTTTTTCGACGGCTTGTTGTGAGGTGACAAAATAGAAATTTGTGTTCTGTGTCACATGCATTTCGTATTTAAGCAACTTGAGGGCCAGATGTTGTATATGTTGTATATGTGTATGTATACGTATGTGTCAAAGAAAGTCAGCAGCATGCATTTTCTAAGCAATACAATGTCGTGCTTGAGGTTTGGCAACCAACAAGCAAATAAACTAAAAAAAGCTACATTGACACCTTGTTGCTTGTCAAAGCAAAAAGCATTTATTAATTGTCCACTTGAAGAATAAGTAGAGGCTCGGCTCCAAGCCAGACATGTCGCAAGCAATGCAGCCAATCGGAATCCTCGCTGAATGAGCAATAATTTTTCAATAAGTCAGGTGACTAAAAGTTGATTGGCTGCGATAAAGCCTAGGCAAGCTTACTCAACGTGTGGGGAGTGGGCGGGCAACGGAAGGAAGAAAAAAAGATGAGTGGGTTTTCTTTTTTTTTTCATTTCCGTTTTCTCTTCTTTTTCTTTTTTGTTCACTTTTACTTTTTATATACTATAAGATTTAAAGCTTTTATATCATTATTTTTTCGACACTATCTTTTTTGTTCTCTAACAGTTGTGGTTATAAATTTCTATTTCTACTTTTACTTTTACTTTTACTTTTTGCTTGACAAAAAACACACACCTTTCAAGGTTTTCTTTACTCTCCTTTCTTTTTTCTATTCGTGCTTTTTGAAGCCTTTCTTTTTTCTTTCTCTTTTGCCCTGGAAAAAATACTATTCTTTTTCCTTTCTCTTTCTACCAGGCAAAATATAAAGAACTACTAGTAATAAAAAAGCACAAGAGCTAAATCCTTTTTTTTTTAGTTTTTCTGTTGCAGGGTCTTGAAATGCGTACAGGATTCTTTTTGCACTACAACACCCTCACAAAGCCCCCATCAACCTTGGTTTTATAAATTTTTTCTCTAGCCTTTTAATTTCTTTATCCATTTTAACCTTGACATTTAAAGCAAGTCGTGCTTTTTTTCCCTTTCTTGTTTTCTATTTGAGACTGCTCTTAAATATAGCTTTTTTTTTGTGTATTTCCAGAGACGCTTTTATTTTTTCTCCTTTTTCTTTTCTGCTTTTTTTTCGCTTTTTATTTAAGTTTTTTATATTTTCGACTTTATTTTTTCCTTCCTCTGTACAATAACGGTTGTAACTGCCCTCTTTTTATATCTATAATTTGCATGTCCCATTGTGACCTTGGCAATATGTCTACACACTCCCATGCAGTCCATACTCCCCGTCGCGCTAGTTCTGTGATGAGCAATGGAAGGACAGACTCTGCCGTCTCTTTATCTTCTGCACGGGTTCCAAACAACAACAACAGCAATAACAATAACAACTATCATCGCAACAACAACAACGGCAAAAACAGTGCTTCCAAGAAAGACAATGCCCGTCGCAGCCAGTCCCAGAAACACCAGCGACAGACCAACCGCGGCAAGCAGAACAACTCGAACCAGCGCCCAAGCATCGATGCTGCCGAGTCTGCTGCTTCTCAGTCGCGGTCTGACGAGGACGTCAGTGTTGACTTCAATGCTCTGCTGTCCACGCCGACAAAGAAGTCTTCACGCAATCCGCGCAAGCAAAAGCAGCAGCAAAAGATTGTTCTTCTGACTAGAGATGCACCTGAAAGCGAGCAACAGGTGCTGCTTGCCAAGCTGGCCCCATCTGCTTCGTCGCCTGCTTCTGCACCCAGCATTGCTGCTGCTCCTTCTTCGAACCGCGCCCCGAGCAAGCGTGGCAACCGTCGCCGTCAGGCTACTCCTTCTCGTGCCGACGAAAACGCTATGGTATCGTCGTACTCGGTGCCTTCGCTGTTCCCTGTTCATCCCCAACAGCAGCAGGCTCAGCAGCAGCAGCAGCGCACTCCCACGCGCCGTCCCACTAATGCTTCTGCTAGCGCTGGTCGTCAGCGTCCTCTCTCAGGCAGCAACCTGTCGACCATCTTTAGCCCGACTCCTCGCACGGCTCACTACCAGCAGCCACAGCAGCAGCAGCAGCAGCAGTCGCTGGCATCTGGTACTGTCATTCCTAGCTACAGCGGCAGCCCTGCCGCTAGCAAGTCTAACCATTATGCCGGCGCTTCGTTCAACAACTCGCCTGCTCCAAACACGCTTCCTCTGCCTCGTGTGTTTATGAACTCGTCGCCGTCATCGTCTGTGTCGCCTCCTGCAGTAGCAGCAGCACGCGATGAGGACGTGTTTGGCATGTCTGTCCCTTCTGGCCCCATGAGCCCTGACCAGCTTCTTGCTCAGCAGCGCCAGTACATGCAGTACCAGAGCCAGCGTCAGTCGATGCCTTCATTTCCTCTCTTGCAGGGCAACGGTGCCAATGTCAATGCAGCGTTAGACGAGCGCTCGCGTCAGCTAGAGAGCATGATGCTTTTTGGCAATGCTCAGCAGCTGGTGCATTCCAAGTCGCCACCGCCTTCAGCTCAGCAGCAGCAACATATAATGATCAATCACTTTGGCAGCCAGTCAGCAGTCGACCTGTCGCAGTCGGCGTCGGACATGACCAGCATGTTCCAGAAGCTGCGCCTGATCAAGGAAATAGCGCAGAACAGAGCGTCCACCGTCTCGCCGCTGCCAGCCAACAGCGTTGCTGTGGCGCTCTCGCAGCATCAGTGCCAGCACCAGCAGCACCAACAACAGCAGCTTACTCCTGTCTACAACGCCTGAATATGCTTTGGCGGGAATTTCTCAGGGGCCATATTTCTCCTATGTGCCCCTTTTTTCTTTTCTTTCTTTCTCTTTATTTCTTTCTTTTTCCATCGTGAACAAGAGTCTGTCTGATCTGCTTGCTTGGCTCTAATCTGCTGCTTTGGTTTTGCTGTGCTACTGATCCGTTATAATCTGTATCCTTCTCTTTTTCATGAATCTTTTTTTCTCTATTTTTTCCTCTCCTTTTCTTTGTCCCTCTCGCTTCTTTGCTCTTTTCTTCGCCTGCCCACAGACTGACTTTTACCCCTTTGCTTTTCTCTCTTCCCCTCCTCTTTTAACTCGATACGCATTACAGACTTTGTGGGTTGTGACTCTCTCGTGTCTCATAGTGATGTGTATTGGAAGTGTGGAGGTGTGGGTGAAACATTTAGATGCAAGCAATATTACACACGCTCCATGGATTTATTTTATTGCTTTTTGACTCTTTTTCTGCACTGTTCATTTTTTTTACATGCGCATACCGACTGGCCATCTGTTGCATATAACTAGATGCAATGAGCAATGGTGCAAGGCATAACGTATAATGATTGCTTTGGCAAAAAGTATTTATCTGCCGATTACAGGCGGTATGTGTATTTTTATCTTGACAAGTGCCATTGAATAAGCGTAGAAGGCTCTTTTTAGATCGCAATATTATTTGGTTTTTGGGCTGCTCTTATTTAGCAGTATGTCCGTCCTGTCTTTAGTTAAAAGACTAGTTATTAATAGCTTATTTACTATTTTATTTGCTTTTATTTTTTTCGAGAGAGCTTGTTTTTGTGGTTAGACGTAGATGTGCTTGTTTGTTTGTTTTAAGAACAATAAAAAAGCGAGTGGTACTTTAATATATCAACGAAGAAAAATACTTTTTATTAAAACTGTTTAGGTTACTTTAGTAAAGTATATCTTTTTTGGTTGTTATTCTGCTGGAACGGCAACCTTTTCCAACTTGTCTCGCTCTTCCCGATGGTCTTTTTCTGTATCATCCTTTGCTGTCGGTTGTGCATTTGCATTAGGTGATGATAACGATATCTGCTGCAGGATATCCGCTAACTTGCCAGCATCTTCTGACTCTGGCCTTGTCTCTGGCTCTGCATTTGCATTTGAATGGCTCGCAGCATTCGAGGCCAACTCTTTCAGGCCTCTCTTGCGCTCCTCTTCCAGCATCGTCTCTAGCTCAGCCTCCAGCTCTTCGTCTGTCTCTTCGCTAGATAGGCCGACAGCTGCCTGGTGTACGCCTGCCCTGCCATCAGCCATGGCATCGTCCAGTTCAGATGAGCGCAGGGACTCTTCAGCCCAGTCATCGAAAACCCTGCTGATGCGATCGACCTGCACGCTGTCATTGAGTCCCCTGAGCGCGCGTGTGCCAGCCTCAAATGCCTCCATAAGCTGTATCTCCGACGAGGTCTGCTCAAGTCGCAGATAGACCCGCTCGAGGTTATGCAATGCATCAATGCGCTTTGGCAGCACATCCATTTCTATATGACGTTTCATACGCAGCCGACTCAGTGCCAGATTCTTTCCACTGGGCGTTTTAATCGCCTGGCGTATCTGGGTATCCAGGATAGAAACTCGAGTTTCAAGCTGGCTTATCTGCCGGCTAAGCTGCTTTTGTGTCCAGGAGACCTGGTATGCTCCTGTGTCTGCCTCGGTGATTGGCTGTACTCGTGTGCGAATGGACGCTGCAAATTTGATCAGCGTACGTGTTTCTGTCATATAGGGGCTGTCCAGATGCATTGTCGTCAGATGGCCCTGATCTGAAAGATGCTTAACCAGGATATTCGCATCTACTATAGCCATTTTTGCCCCCTTGTCCTTTTGGTCTTGCTGCAATGGAGAAACAGCAGCAGCGTTTTCTGGCTGTGGATCAAAGACGCTAGCAAACTTCGAGCGAAACTCGTCCATATCCATTAGGTTGTCCATCAAAGAGCATGTCACTTGCTCATAGTGGCTATTCAAGATCCATTGACCGGTCTTTTCAACCATCGAGCGAACAACCAAACGACCATTTGCGCCAGAACTGCCAAAAACCAGCGACCGAAGCTGTCTATTTATAAGCGGCACCTGATAGACCAGCCAGCCGACCAGCCTCCGAGCAACTGGAGCAAAATATTCCTCAATGGGCTGAAGATCGCCCCGCTGTAAAAGCTCATCAACGACCATGTCCAGACCCATCGGTGTATCTCCCTTGTATGACAGCAGAGTGCCTAGTTGCTTACGGTCTACGCAGAGCCGCGATGTGTTTGTTTTAGCTGTAACTAGTCCTTTGAAGCTGGCGTCTATTAGGAAGTATTTCCAGAAGCCCAGGGCCTCGATGAAGCTTTCGGGGTTCTCGGTTTTTTGGATAGAAAGATCTGAATATAAAAATGCCCGTTTGTCGGCGTCGTTTAGCTCGTGCGAGCTGGCTAGATATTCTTCCATATTAAGCGAGATACTATAATAATAATGGTTTTTTAAAATACAAGTGTTACAAGTATATTTTCTAAATTGCTAAATTGAAAAGTAAAAAAAAAAACAAAGAGAAAACAGAAGAGTTTGTTTTAAACTGTTTGCACAAGTCTGATGACCTATAAAGCCTTGGTACTTTCCCATTTTTTACAGTGATGACAAAAAGTTATGAAAATTTCTATCCTCACAACTATGTCCATATTCTTATTCTCCCTTGTTGCCAGGAGAGGGAGAGTGTATTACACCGCGGAATCGATGGAGACCACAGCGACAATTATCCAGCTAATTTGTAGTTTTTAAGAAATCAAAAAATCGCAAATTTGTTTATAACTTTTGAAAGAGAAAAGATAGAGAAATGAAACTGGGTTCTTTCGAAAGTGCGGATGGCAAAGAATAAAGAAAAAATATAAAAAAAAAACATTACTGCTTCTTAATAAACGGCCATTTCTGCGGAAACTTTTTCTGGACTCGATATCCTTTCCAAAGCTTTCCTGCGCTTTTAATCAGCTCTTGTTAGATGGTAAAATTGATATCAAAGACCGATTTCCGTGTATCCTTCTTGTCCTTGGCCGAACCAGATGCCTTGGCATTCTTACTATCGATTTTCCGGTACGAAGATGAACTGGCAAGGCGCTCATGAGTATCGACAAAGCTCTGCAAAGCCTCAGTTACAGGATAGCCCAGATCAGCCATTTCCTTCATTGCAACGCGAGCACGAGGGTCCTTGACCCTTGCGCATCTATGTACAATAGCCGAGTACGTTTTCCACGAGGGAATGATATTGTGAGCTTTTAGAGCCTCCAGATAGACAAATGCATCTTCGTAGTTGAACTGTTTCAAAGAGATCGCTATCATCTGCTCATAGATCAGCTTCGTTGGCTTGAGCTTATCAGTATCCACTAGCTCCATAAGCAGGGATTCTGCTAATTTCTTATCCTTGGATGCAATGCAGCCCTGGAGCACAGCGGCATAGGAGTCAGGCGTTCTTCTGATATGCAGCTCGGGATACCACTTGCGAAGTCTTTCGGCAGCTTGCTCTGCCCTGTCCACTGTGGCCAAAGCTGTCACCAGGGCATCGAGCGTCACAGAGTTTGCGGCATATGGCAGGAGCAGCTTTTTCTTGAGCAATTCGTTGAAAATGGAGTCCACAATTTCCATGGCCTTTTCGGGTCCTTGCGAAGCAATGGTCCGTATCATGCTACGCAGCGTCATTGACTGCTTGCCAAACCCATGCTCACGCATTATATTGAGAACAGTAAGGGCGATCGGCCACCTTGAGTCTCTGACCAGGGCCTCGAACAGCGCTTCAAAGTGGTATTCTGAAATAGGAAACCCGCGTTTCCTTAGCACATCAATGACATTATGAGCCAAGTTCACGTCGCCTGTTCTCGCAGCAATGTCCAAGCCGGCATCGCAGTCGCCCGCAGTCACATCTACACCCATGACACCGGTTAGCTGGTTCCAGCAATGCTTAAATGGCTCTGGGTTCAGCTGCACAGCGGCAGAGTGCAGAACCTTGAGCATAGTCGAGGCGCTCATAGATTCGCCGCGGCTTTTTGCATCAAGCATGATTTCCAGGGCCATATCTGAATCGCCGATAATCCCCATGGCAGCCACCAGGGCATCGCTGGCATCGCTGGATGGGATAAACCCACGGGACCGCATTTCCAGAAACACCGCGTAGGCATGCTCTGCCTGGTCCAGATGAGCAAGACACAGGACGAGTTGCTCGAAAAACACCGCGTAGTTTTCCTCCGTATCCTGAATCCCAGCAGCCTGCATCTCCTCTCCTATAGTGTAAACCGCCTTTTCCTGTCTTGCTGCCGCTGCCGCTCGGAGTGCCGTGGCAAACTGCATGACAGTGGCTGGCTGACCAGCCAGACGCATGTCGCGGATCACCTGTATGCAAGAAGCGCCGTCTCTCAGTTCGCTGAATCCCGCTAACACTGCGCTGCGGTCGTCGGGGGAAAGATCTTTTGTTTTCTGAAGCTCCGCGTAGAGGCCTTGCAGTCTTTTGGACACGGATTCCTTGTGTAAGCGAGTGGCATTGGCGAGCTGGGTGCCTAGATCCTGGTTTTGCAAACGGGCGGACTGGGCGATCTGCTTGGTTCGCTCGATCTGCTCGTATGTGCTTGGATTCACTATTTTCTGCACCTGCTCTTCTACTGTTAGCTTTTCGGTCAATGCGCTGATGGCCTCGTGGTTTGCTATCGGACCTACGTACCGCCTTGCCAGCAGTTTTCGACCGCTTATTGCCGGAGCTCTTCTTCGAGATAGCAGCTGTCTTGTAAGATTTGTAAACATTTGTAAAGTCCCTTGTGCTTTTATTTTGTCCTGGCTCACTTTTTTTTAGCTTGGCTGTTTGTCTAAAGTCTACGTCTAAAGGATAAGATTAAAGATTCTAAGCTAATAAATAAATTAACAATTTTTTAGCAGTCATAAATTGGCTTTTTATTTATAAAGTAAAGATTGAGAATAACGATGAGAAAGTTTTCATTTGTTGATCATTTTTTTGCTTTTGATCAAATTGGTTGCTTCAATTTCCCAACTGCAACCACCGTTTCTGTGTGGCTAAAGCAGAGAATGTTAATGAATGTGGATAACTTTTCTATTATAGAGCTTGATACTTTCTCATCTGCACAACTTTCTTCAAAGTAGTTTTTCTAGTTACTCTTTTTTTTATTAGCATTCCTTTTTTTCTCATAGACGACAGGCTTCTTATATCCATCTTCCCTATCATCAATTTTAAAACAAAATGTCCAGCAAGACCCTGACGATAATAGCTGCTGCTGCTGCCAAAAACAACGGCATCGGCGTCAAGAACGACCTGCCCTGGCGGCTGCGCAAAGAAATGGCGTATTTCAACGCCGTCACAAGCACCATATCCGGCTCCTCAGACGAGAAAGCACCCACAGACACAGTTCCCACAATGAATGCCTGTATCCTGGGCCGCCTTTGCTGGGAGTCCATTCCCAAGCGCTTCCGTCCGCTCCACGGGCGCTACAACATAGTGCTGACCAGCGACCCACATCTCCTGGACAAAGAAAACCCGCCATTTTCAACTACTATGCCCTCGCTGAAAGCGGCCCTGGCACATATCGATCAGCTGAATGCCAGTGCAGATCGTCCAGTGCGCATTGACCGGGTGTTTGTCTGCGGTGGATCTAGGGTATACGAGGAAGCTATGGAGATGCCCAATCATATGCAGATTTTGCTCACCTCGGTGCATTTTGCTGAGGCGGACAAATGCGATACGTTCTTTCCGCCAATTGACTCTGCGCGTTATGAGCGTCAGCCCCATCAGCGTCTCGAGCAGGTGGCTGCAATTAATGTGCCTAGTGGCGTGCAGTCTGAGGCGGGTATTGACTATGAGTTTATGCTTTTTGAGAAGAAATCAAATTGATTTTTCTGGATCAGCAAACAAAAAAGATGGACATGATCACCGAATCAAGATTACTGCTTTTTTTAGTTTAGAAAAAAAATTTTATGGTCTCTCGCTTTTTTCACTAATATTATTATTATTATTTTTTTTTTGGGTAAGAGAACAGCATATGAGGCAGCTTTAGAATCAAAAGCGATAATAGTGTAAAAAAAATCATAGGGTTTTCTTTTCTTTTTCGCTTTTTCTTGTTTGGCTAGTATTTTTATAATAAATTATAAAACCTTTATTACATTTTTAATATTTATAAACACCTCCTCCCCCACTAGTCATTATTGAAATGAGCGACGCCATTACGCATGTTTTGTACGAGTCGGCTTCTGGATACGGCTTGTTCGAGGTCAAGCAGGCCGAGAAAATCGGAGCAAAGCTGAGCGAGGTCCAGAACTCAGTCAGGGACCTGGCAAAGTTCAGTAAGGCCATAACGCTCAAGTCCTTTGTTCCATTTAAAAACGCAGCCGATGCCCTGGAGAACATCAACGACGTTTCCGAGGGCGTGTGCAGCGAGGGCCTAGCAACATTCCTCCAGCTCAATCTGCCAGCAGAAGAAAAGAGCCTTTTGGGCGTAAGCGACAAAAACCTCGCGGGATCAATCAAGGCAGCCTCGGGCGTCCGGTGTACCACTGAGGAGCTTGCGCAGGAGCTGATCCGCGGCATCCGCATGCATGCCGAAAAGATGATTTCACAGCTGAAGGACGGCGATCTTTCCAAGGCGCAGCTGGGTCTTGGCCACGCGTACTCGCGCGCCAAGGTCAAGTTCAACGTCAACAGATCCGACAACATGATTATCCAGGCGATTTCGCTTCTGGATCAGCTGGACAAGGACCTGAATGGCTTTGCCATGCGCGTGCGCGAATGGTACGGCTGGCATTTCCCCTAGCTTGCCAAGATCGTCAGCGACCATTACAAGTATGCTCGTCTGGCAAAGGCCATCAAGAACAAGGGTACTCTGGGTGACGATAGCATTGATATGCTGACTGAGATCACCGAGGATGACGCGGTTTCGCGTCAGATCGTCGATGCTGCTCGTGCGTCCATGGGTACGGATATCTCCGAAATCGATCTGCTCAACATCGAGACCTTTGCTAGCCGCGTTGTGTCGCTGCAGGAGTACCGCAAGAAGCTGTACGACTATCTTCTGAGCAAGATGAGCGTCGTTGCGCCAAACCTCGCTGCACTTATCGGCGATGTCGTCGGTGCTCGCCTTATTGCTCATGCTGGGTCCCTGACTAACCTTAGCAAGTACCCTGCGTCGACGGTTCAGATCCTTGGTGCCGAAAAGGCTCTGTTCCGCGCGCTCAAGACCCGTGGCAATACGCCCAAGTACGGCCTGATCTACAACTCGACCTTTATCGGCCGTGCGGGCGCTAAGAACAAGGGTCGCATCTCGCGCTTCCTTGCTAACAAGGCGTCCATTGCCTCGCGCATCGATTGCTTCTCGGAGATGCCCACTGGTGCGTTTGGCGAGGCGCTGCGGTCACAGGTCGAGGACCGTCTTAACTTCTACGAGACCGGTACTCAGCCCACTAAGAACAGCGAGGCCATGGAGAAGGTCCTCAAGGCCCTTGCCGATGCCGGCATCAATGACGACAATGACGAGATGGATGTCGTGAAGTCTCCTACAAAGAAGCGGGCGACCACCGATGACGCCGAGACTCCCAAGAAGTCCAAGAAGGACAAGAAGGACAAGAAAGAAAAGAAGGACAAGTCTGACAAGAAGGACAAGAAGGATAAGAAGAAGAAGTAAATGCAATCGTAAATGCACCGTTGTTTGCTGAATGCTTGCTACTCTTGCTCTTTTTTTTTTTGTTTAATTCCTCTTTCTCCAGCCTGTTTCTCCCTTTTTCTCTCTTTTTTAAACCTATTTTTCTTTTACACCTCTTTTTAAAAAAAACATATAAAACCATTCTATTAAAAAATATTTTAAAATGTCAAACAGATAGATCGGTTGATAAACATGGCGGTCTATTTCCGACGCTTCATAGCAGGTGTCGTCTCTGATTCATCAAAGTCCTCGTCAAATACAGGTTTGTCCTGGGTCTCCTTGTAAGCAGGCGAAATAAACACTGGATCGGCTTCAGCGACGCTCGCATACCGAAGCAGCGCTTCTCTCGGATCCTCGTCTCTGATCGTATCCTTGATAATGCTTTTCATAATGTGCTGCGTCTCGTTGACACCAATATTTCCGCCGCTTCCATGGCCATACTGGGGCATACCAGGCTTGGACTTGAGCATCTCTGTTTCTCTACGTCGCTTGGCACCAGCCGAAGACTGCCTTGGCTCGTCCTTGAACAAAGGCAATGCGTGCGGCGTGATGATAGGACCGGTGGCCTCTATAGCTTGCCTTTTAACTATCTTTTTGTTAGCGCACAGAATAGCGCCACCACGCACACCGTCTTCATTGTACAAGACACATGCTGAGCCTTCAGAAGAGCTTGCTGCTATCTGGTTTATCCTTGGATGCCAGCATATGTTGATGGCGTCGCCGCTGCTGAATGGTGAGACGATTTTTTGCACAAGACTGAGATCAGAGGTATTCAGAACGGCCATCTCTGATTTGAGATTATTTCCACCAGTAGATGGTCGCGCAAGACCGGCTACTACCAAGCGGCCGTCGGGACTCAGCGCAAGATCGGACTCTGGCCCAGCAGCATGCATTTCGGTAGCCACAGCAAGGGGAGAGCTGATTTTGCGAATATCCCAGAGCTTGACCGTGCTATCTTCAGTGCCTCGAGTCAGGATTCTCTGAAAGTCAGGCAAAAACACCAGCGAGATATCTGATCCAGGAGCATGCGCTTTATCGACCTGATGAGCTGGCCTGCTTTTGCCCTCGATAGCCGGCCACAATGCCAGTGCACCGTCCTGCACCTGACCCATTCCAATCAACGAACCATCCGCAGAGTAAGCACAAGAGCTGATTGTCAGCCTAGTGTTCCTGAGCCCAGTCTTTGCCAGAATCACCCGCTCCTGCCCGCTCGATCTCTCGCAGTCCCACACTCTGACAGTCGAGTCCGCAGCTGCAGTTATAAATCTGTGCGTGTTGCCTGGATGCCAATCAACACAGGTGAGCGGTGCCACATGTCCTGTTGTCCGCCGCATGTCTCTGACATACATATCGCCTCGCTTAAACTCTCTGATAAACCGACCGGTACAGTCAAATAGCTTTGCCCGTGGATCTGCGCTTGAACATAGTAGAATACGAGTGCCCTCGCTGTCAAACCGGGCCATGCGGATCTGCTGTCTCTGGCCTTCTTCGTATGGATGGAACTTACGGGTGGCCTGGAAGCTACCGTCCATCCTGCTGAAATCCCACAGGCTCACTTCGCCAGTCCTGGTTCCGCTACAGAGTATATCTCCAGATGCATCCCAGGTCAACGTCGAAATGGCCTTTTTGTTTCCAGGAAGCACTATATATTTGGACACAGGAATACTGCTTTCAAGAAGATGCGAATCTGCTGTGTCATTGCCAGCTTCTTCTTGTGCTGTGTGCTGCGGTGATCCTGCGTGCTTCTCCTTTTTATTGTTGCTCAGACCTGGATATATTGACGACGCGTTCTTTTGCTTTGGCTTTGTTTTGTCGCTGCGTTGCTGCTGCTGCGATGCTGTTGCTTCTTCTTCGTTGGCAGCTCTTGTCAATTCTGTGCTGTCGCTAGTAGCTTTCTTTTTGCTCTTTCCAAAGCCCTTGGGAATAAACTTGCTCAGCTCATCCTTCAGCGACATACTGACCAAAAAAAATAGATGTATTTATACAAGGAGCTAATGTGGATAATATATTGCTTAGCCTATAATTGCTACAAATTTTGCTGTATATGCTGATGTCTACAAAAAAAAAATAAAAATAAAGGGTGGCTAGCACTTTTTTAATCATAAACTCTTTAACCTGCTTTCAATATGTAGTCGATAATGGGAGACTAGCTTTGCAGATCACATGCTAAATAAAGAGCTCGTATGAAACAGTTAAATTGGGAAATAAAAACAATAGAAAAGAAAGAAAAAAGAGCAAAAGCAGCAAGCTTTCTAGAGCTTAGAGCTTCGAGTTGCCGGTCTCGGTCTTGACAATAGAGTCGTAGCACAGAGTGGTCAGGAAGTCGTCGTAGCGGGTGCCGGTCATCTGCGAGCCCATGAACTTGACAGCGAGATCAAGGGTAGGGTACTTCTTGCCGTCGAGCTTGGCAGCCTCTTCACGCAGGATCTTGGCAGCGTACTCGGGAGTGATGACAGCGCCCTCGGCAGTGCGGGCGCCGTGGCGGACCCACTGGTACAGCTGCGAGCGCGAGATCTCAGCGGTGGCAGCGTCCTCCATAAGGTTGTGGATGGGCACACAGCCGCTGCCGTTGAGCCAGTTGGCCATGTAGATAAGGCCGACCGAGATGTTGTCACGGACACCGGCCTCGGTGATCTTGCCGTCAGCAACGTTGGTGTTGAGCAGATCAGCAGCGCGGACCTGGACGTCGTCGCGGCGGATGTGGAACTGGTTGGGCGAGGGCATGTTGTTGTTGAACTCCTCAAGAGCAATTGTGACCAGAGCAGGGTGGGCAACCCAGGTGCCGTCGTGGCCAGCAAGGACCTCGCGGCGCTTATCGGCACGGACCTTGTCGATAGCAGCCTGGTTGGCCTTAGCGTCGTTCTTGATGGGGATCTGAGCAGCCATACCGCCCATGGCATGAACGCCGCGAAGATGGCACGTCTTGATGAGCAGGCGCACGTAGGCATCCATGAAGGGCGCCTTCATGGTGACGGCAGAGCGATCGGGCAGGATGAAGCGGGGGTCGTGGCGGAACTTCTTGATGACCGAGAAGATGTAGTCCCATCTGCCGCAGTTAAGACCCGACGAGTGGTCGCGCAGCTCGTAGATGATCTCGTCCATCTGGAAGGCTGCGACGATGGTCTCGATCAGGACGGTTCCGCGGATGGTGCCACGGGGGATGGCCAGCTCGTCCTGGGCAACGTTGAAGATGTCGTTCCACAGACGGGCCTCGAGGTAGTGCTCCATTTTGGGAAGGTAGAAGTAGGGGCCGAAGCCAGCAGCCATGGCAGCCTTGGCGTTGTGGAAGAAGTACAGCGCAAAGTCAAAGATCGAGGCTGAGCAGCGCTCACCGTCGATAAGGACATGGGCCTCCTCCATATGCCAGCCGCGAGGACTAAATAGATAGGGAAAACAACAACGAAAATAGCGGGTTAGCTGACAACGATTAGTAAAAAATGATGATGATGATGATGATATGACAATAGTTATGATAAACACAGCAACTCTTTATTCGCTTGATTCGCTCGATACAGTTTTTTTCTCAGGCACATATGGAAAAAAAAAGTATGTTAGAATCTGCAATATAGACCTAGAATGCCGTCTCATGCTAGCAATAAAAAAATCTTTGGTACAAACACACACTGATAGTGCTAGCAAGATTTGACAATAAAACAGACACATTAGAAGGGCCTTCTTTGCTTCCCTTCTAACACATCTTTATCGCCTTATCCTGCTATCTATCACATGCACCTCAAAAAGCAAAAAAAAAGCATATCGGAAGAGCATGTGAAATAAAAAATAAAGGATTTTGAAAACTCACCGAACAATGAGAGTAGCAATCTTGCCATCAACACGCAGCTTGTACTCCTTGCCCTGCTGGTTAGTGAACGAGATAGTGCGACGAACAGCATCGCGCATGTTGATCTGGCCGTCAACAACGTTGAACCAGGTAGGAGCGCTCGAGTCCTCAAAGTCAGCCATAAAGGTGCGTGCGCCCGAGTTCAGAGCATTGATGACCATCTTGCGGTCGACAGGACCGGTGATCTCGACACGGCGATCGACCAGACCCGGAGCAGGAGGGGCGGCGCGCCAGGTCAGGTTGCTGCGGATGTGCGCGGTCTCGGGCAAAAAGTCCAGCGAGGCTCCGGCTTGGATAGCACGGTACCGCTCCTCGCGGGCAAGCAAAAGCTGCTTGCGGGTGGGGTTGAACAGTCTGTGGAGCTTGGCCACAAAGGTAAGAGCCTCGGGAGTGAGGATCTCGGTTTGCTTGCCGACTACCTTACCAAGAACCTGAACACCTGGAACCTTTGACTGGAACATTATTTTTTTGGATATAGCTTTGTTTTAAAAGAAGAAAAAAAGTACAAAAAATATTACGACGATGTAAAAAGCTGTGCGTTGTTAGAAAAGAAAAGAAAAGAGAAGAAAAGAAAAGTAAAGTTGAGTTGAGTGGCAAACAGATTCCTTTTTTTTATATAGTTTTGAGAAAAAAAAACCCGTCTAGGTTTGTATACGTGCGCTGTTTCTTTTTTACTTTCGCTGTCAACAACCGGGCGAACAAACTATGCCATTTTTCCGTGTTTAGGAAGCTTTTTTTGCGCTGATAACATTACATTCATTACTGCAGCTGCCCTGTCTTGTGCACATATTCACATTGGCCTCTACACTGTTCTTTTTGTTTTCACAGGATAAAGAAGCAGGAGAGGAGGAGACAGCAACAATTGCAAAATAAGCAAGCACTGGCCTCCCCAGAGCTCCTGAAAGACAAATATCATTTTGCTGTTGAATTGCCCGGGATTAGCGGAGAATATAAAATAAATTTTCCTTGTCCAGTCACAACAACAAGCTTCTCTCCTGTCTCACCTTATATCCATCCATATGCCTGCTGCAATATAAGCGTGTGTATGATTGAGAAATAGAATCGCATTAGCTTGGGTTGCGGATTTACGCAACCAAGAGATAAAGCGGGTGAAAAAAATAAGCGCTAGCTTTTCCAGCCTATAAACAGCGGCGAATTTTCTTTATCATGTTCCGTCCTCAAAGATAAGGACCTTTTTTTTCATCCAAACTGGTTTTTTGCGCGCATGACTGCTTTCTGCTTTTGTCACAAAAAAGTGAGCAGTTATCTTTCATTTTATGCTATCTTTTTTATTGCTACTCCACCGGGCCACACAAAGGCAATCCTAAAATGAGGCCATTTAGATCTAGCTTAGCTTCTTTGTTGCAGCGCTTATCAGTTATCCTTTAAATCCTGTATTGTTGGCTGTAAATGGAAATAGACCTGTCGTTATTACACAACTAAAAAAGGACCGCAATCTGATATTTTCTTTTTATCCAGCTAAAACCGGATCGGACCACTCAAACCGCAACAACAACCGAACAAACTCCTTGTTTGAGATATATTTTATTTGTAAATTGATTTGGCTGTTGTTGCTCTAATCCACTGCAGGAAAAAAGAAGAAATTAAATGCTAAAAAATGCTTAATAGAAAAATTTAACAATTGTGCAAACTGCACATAAAGTAAAAGAGAAATACTATATACGAAAAAAAGAAGTGCACACGTATATGCAAAAAACGTTAACATATACATATACATATACATATACAGATACAGATACTCATACACATACACATATACACCACATACCACCACTCTCAAAGCTAACGCGCAAAAAAAATACCTCGTCCTAACAACAGATCAATGACTTGTTTTGCTATGAAGAAGATTTTGACGTTGCTGCATTGGGTGTGGTGGCTGAGATCGGCTGCTGCTGTTGCTCCTCGTCATTATTTACAGCGAGCGGGAGCGCCGGAGACGACGAAGGGTGTTGCTGCTGAGGACTGGCACTGCTATTCTCCTTTGCAGCCAAAAACTTCTCCACCTTGCTAATAAGATGCTTTCCATAGGTAAACTTACGCAGAGCCGCCATATGCGCCTGGATCTTGGTCAGGATCAACTCGCGCTGCTGATCGTCTACAACATCGAGCATCTTCTGCACTACATAGTTCGCATACTGGTCCTTCATCATGTATACCAGATTGCTTGATCCGTCGCGACGCACGGCTGTGATCTCGTCTATCAAAGCCTTGCGGTCCTTGGGCTCGCCATACGCAATGCACTTTTCGACCACGTTCGACGCGAACTTGTGCTTGCTCAGCTGCAGAACATGTCCACGCACACGCGAGCATACAAGTCCTCTATCGACAGCTTTTCCGCGCTCCATCACATGCTGGATCACATAGTTGCCATACTGGTCCTGAACAAGATTGGTAGTGTACCGGTGCAGTTCGTCGAGCAGAGGACGAGTCTGGCTGTCCTCGCAGTGCTCAAACATCCTCTGGATCACGCGGCAGCCGTAAGGGTGAGTAGCAAGCGAGTAAACTTGACCATGGAACGAGTCGATGATAAACCTGATGTGCTCAACAGGGATCCGCTCAATAGCCTTTTGAATAACATGATTGCCATTCTGGTCTTTAACACACTGCAAGACATGGCCATCGAGCTCGCGCACCATGCTTGCCTGCTGCTCGGTCAGCAAGTGCTCTAGTGCCTTTTGCACGACACGGCATCCATACATTTGCAACGACAGTGTCAGTATATGGCCCTCCATCTGCTTGGCCAGCATATGCTTCTGGACCTGGCTTCCATGCTCAAAGAACTTTTGAATCACATAGTTGCCAAAGACATCAGTCATCAGCTGAAGCGAGCTAGGCATCACCTCTTGGAATACAAGCTCCTTCTCTTCCAGAGTCGCCGTCTCGAGCTTCTGCTGGATAAAGCGCGAGCCATGCTGGTCGCAGCTAAACTCGACCATATGCTCGCAGATATCCTTCAGCTCATACTTGCGTGTCTTGTTATTGCGGAACTCTTCCAGAATAATGCTTCGGGAGCTACTCCCAGGAGACTCCATCGCAGCCGTCGCGCTCTTGGGAGTGCCCCGGTAGAGCATCTGCGGCCCAGCCACCGATGGCGCAATGTTCAAAAGCGATGGCGGAGGTGTACCATACATCATTGCATCGCGAGTCAAAAGAACGTGTTGTAGTTGTTGTTGTTGTTGCTGGTGCTGTTGATGATTATGATGTTGTTGCTTATGGTGTTGTTGCTTATGCTGCTGCTGCTGCTGCTGGATCTGCATAGGGCCCAGATGCTGATGTGGGTGTTGCTGGTGAGGTGTATGGGGCAGCGAGTGGATACGGTGGCCCAAGACCTGGGGCTGGCCAGCCATGCTATGACCAATGCCCGCAGTCTGACTTGCAAAGCTGCTATTGACACCGGCGCTTGCCAGTCCAGATAAGCCTGGCTTCTGCGCAATGGGCTGGGGCAACGGGTAAGCGCTGGTTGATCCGCCACGCAGATATCTATTGTCATTGTATGACTGAGCGCGGGAGAATGCATGCGGCGCAGTCCCAGGCCCAGGCCCCATGCCTGCACTGTGCATTGGTATTCCAGCCGTGCTAAGACCGTTGTTGTTTGAATACAGAACATTGCGATCGGTGACAATGTTTTCGACAAATGGCGGTGCTGCCGATGCGGAGACAGCTGTCTGGCTCGCGTGCAAACGCAGCTGCGATTGATGCTGAAGGTTGCTCTCATACATACGCGACTGCAAAAGGGGTTGCTGTTGCAGTTGGTGCTTAAACTGACTGCCAAAGTCCCAGTGATCACCGGCGCTATTGATAGGTCCATGAGCATGAACGACGGTAGAAGGACTCTCACTATCACCGAAAATACCATGCGAGCCACGAGGCTCAGCGCTGCGAAGAAGCCGATTACCATCCTCAGCAATGTGCAGCCCACGAATGCGGTAGCTAAGGTCGTCTGCGCCCATCTGACCGCTGGTGATATTCAGAGATACAGGGGGAGGCAGTGCGCTTGAAGAGCCGTGCATAAGAAGATTATTGCTTTCACGCAAAAGAGCAGCTGGTGACTGCTGCCCAGCGCCAAGGTCCATACCGCCCCATAAACTAGAGCTAATAGCCTGGCCTGAAGATGGTCCAGCTCCAGCTCCAGCTCCAGAAGCAGCAGCATTATTGCGTGGAGGAGTTGATGCTGCTCGCTGAAGACCATCCAAGCGTGCTGCATGTCTAGCTGCCCAAAGAGACTGGCCAGAAGGAGCAGCCGAGGAGTTGGGTGGTGACCCTACAGACATGCCAAAGATATCGACCTGCGAGTGTCTGTGACCAGGGTCGTCTTCTTGATCCAGAAGCGAGTTTAGCATAAGACCGACATTGGGTGCATCGTTACTGCTCGAAAGCATAATGGTGCTATGCGAGCGGCTAGGGGGTGCCACAGATGGCTTTCTTGCAGGAATGCCAAGTATATTGGTATCCGACAGCAGCCCCGAAGAGGATACAGGGACTGGATTTCTGTTAGGAGCAGAGTTGGGCAGCGAAGAAAATGCAGAGGAAGCATGTATGCCTTGATGAGAGCCAGCTGAGACAGCAGCAGCAGCAGCAGCAGAGGGATTGGCATCTAGCGAATGTGATTCCAAGGCAGCAGCAGCATCACCACTTTCAGCAGTTCCCTGATTTTGCAGAGGCGTATTGGAAGAACGCATACGCATATTTGACGAGTCAACGATTGCAGGAGACGGAGTGCGAGGAAAGTCGTTCTGGATGATATCTACGAGCTGGCGACGCGGTCTAGATGAGACGCCAGGCGATTCTCCAATGGAGGGCACCGCACCGCTGCTGCCAATTCCAGCGCTGACGCTGTTTATTTTGCTGCCTTCGATGCCTATCCGACCAAACCCAATTCCTTGGTACCCATGAGCCCTGTTGCTTGAAGCACTTGCTGGCGATCCCGACTAGATTACATTAAAAATAACGACATATCAATGCACAAAGCAAGAAGTAAAACAAAGATAGCAGCATTAAGTAAAAAACAATGGAATGTATAAATGGCGTGTATTTGTAGATGACGCATCCACTCTGCAAAAGTGCTCGAGCGCTTGAGCGGAATCTGCGTATTCTGCATCTCGCATTGCATGTCAACCAAATAAGCTAAAAAGGAAAGAAACAAAAAATAGAGAGCAGTTGCTGAAATACATACCTGATCCAATAGGCTCGACCAATCGTCATCGATAGGGTCGGTAAAGGTCTGTATACCCATAGCCGTTGCTGGCGTGGTGGGCTTACTGCTAGAAACCAACAGGTCCCAGCTGTAGTTTTTGTGGTTGTTTGAAGCAGCTGGTGGATGCGAGTTGCTGACATTGACATGATGGAACTGCAGCTGAGGCGTGTTTTGGTTTGCGTTTGCCGCTGCATCCCAATGGCCTTGGAACCGACTTTGACGCTTACTGCTACGGAGCTGATCGTCGTTTCCAGTGGAGGCACCTGGCCCCTCGTTGAGCTGAGACATGCTGTTGTACTTGCGTTAAATGATAACAGACAACAGATAAAAGTATAAAAATAAAACAAAATAGACAAGCCCCCAGAACCAAAAAAACTTTTTGTATGTATATATATATATATATGCTTGTTATCGAGCTTAAACAAAACGGAGAACAGATAGTACAGAGCTAAAAGTAAGTAAAAAAAAGAGTGATAGCAACGAAATATGACAAATTAATTACTAAGAAAACAACAATTTGTGCAGCGCTCGTCTCTTTTTTACTTGCAAAGTAAACTAAAAATAAAGGCTGCCGCTAAAACAAGTAGAATACAACACAAAAGAAGAACGATGAAAGGGGAAAATGTCTAAAGAAAGCTACATAGATAGAATGAAAGTGCAGTAAAAAATAAAATGATAGATTAGAAAACTATGTTAGAGCCAAGTTTGGAATTCCCCTAGTGAGTCGGTCGGACAGATGGTTTAGCTGCCTAGCCAGCAGAGCAAACAGGAGGGAAAAAATGAAGGCTTTAATTTGCAAATTGCAAATTGCAATTCAGATAAAGATAAAGATATCAGGAGGTTTGCGCACGTACTACTTGGCGTGACTGCGGCCGGTTAAAGAAGGGATTGGAAAGCAAAAACGAAATTACAAAAAAAAACTGAGGCAAGAGATGAAAGCATGGCAAGTAAACAAAAAAGAAAGAGGGAAAGAAATAACTGAAAACAGTTACAAAACAAATATCTGTGGTATTTCTTTGGTCACTGGAATATTGCGACATTCGTTCTTTACAGCGTTTTTAGCTTTTTTTTGCTTTATGCAGGTCATTTCAGCAGATGCGCAATCCACAGAGTGAAATAAATGCATAGACCAACAACCGGCAATTTCCCCTGTCCACAAAAGGCTAATGTGTTGACAGCTGAATTGAAAAACAATAATTAGTGGTTATTCTTACCTTGAACAAAGTGCTGCTTATTTTTCTTCTATTTTGATTTTTATTCTTCCTATTGAGAGTCTATCTAGAAAAAGCCAAGCAGGAAAAAATGACAGTTCTTGGGAAGGGAAATGAGATAGCAACAAGATTGGACTATATACAAAAAAGAAAAGTAAATACTCGGGAGTGGAGGCAAAAAAAAAAAGAAAGAGTGGAGAAAAAGAAAGAGTTTAAATGGTTGCCTGAATAAAAAGATAAAAAATACTCAAAGGTGCGAGTATGAGTATATTTACAGACAGATTTAAGCTGTTCGGACATCTTCCAGTACGATCCACAAAGCAAAAGCAAGCTTCGCTCGTACATTTTGTCTCTTACTCTTCAATGCCGATTTGCAAGACATAAGAGTAAGGAGGCCGATAATGAAACGCGCTTTTAGACGACTTTTACAGCGATACTTTATTCGCTTCCTCAAACATTCAACCCCCAATCTGAACCACGAAGCAACAGCAACAGCAACAGCAAGTTGAGCTGAGCTGAACTGAACTGAACCGGACCAAACTGAGCTGAGCTGAGCTAAGCCAAGCTTTGTGGTGTTTAGCACAATACTTAAACAAAGAAAAAGGAAAGAAATAGACGTCATGCGGTCTATCTACTCTTTTTCTTTGAACAAAATAAAAATAGCTCATATCGTAGCACTTTATAAGCTTTGTGGCACACTCTTTCTCATTTTTCTTTTCTTACACAATTTGCATTTAACGGTCATTTTCCACCTTTCAATGTCCAAAAAAATAGAGGGCTACTTTTCAACGATCGCTTGCGCCGCTGCTACCAGCAGCGTCTCCGAGACAGCCTTGCCATGGGACGTTGGCTTTGCTCACGCCGTTTTACGATCTTGCCACACGCTGTTTTCTGAGCTAGAAAGGATACACACAGACGCCATGGACAAGACAGCGGCTGCTACCGCATACACCGCAGAGCTGAGTGCTATCGAAGCCCATGTTGACGAGATGATAGACGCCCTAAAAACAACGCAGGCATCCTCTTTGTCGCCGCCAGCAACAGAAAACAAGCAAAAACTGGTCCACGCGAGCCGCCAAACAATTGGATCTCTGCGTGCGTGCGTAAACAGCATAGCAGGCAGTCCGCAGCTTCAGACAGCCAGCGCCGAAGCCGTGCAGGCCACAGCAATGACACTGAGCGCCATCGCAGAGCAGCTGCAGAAGAGACCAGCACTAGAGCAAGCGACTGCTGTTGAGCCTACTACACATGCCGAGCAGGCCATTTCCTATGCGCTCAAGACAGCTGCTTCGCTGGCAGAGCAGCTACGCATATTCGCCCGCGTTTCACAGCAGTCGTGGGCGGCTGCCCGGTCACAATTGTCGCATGCGCCACAGGTGCCGTCACCACTGGCCTCTGGAAGCACTCCGCGGCACCGGCGCTGGGCCTCAGAGGACATTGAAAGCGAGCTAGCTGAGAAGACTCCACGCTTGCTAGCCGACACTGCCCAACAGCAGCATGTGCGCAACCGCTCTGACAGCCGTCTGCAGATCAGCCCGGGAACGTCGCCAAGGCCAAAACAAGTACGGTTTCTTACTCGCTCGCCGACCATCGACGCAGCGCCGACCATTGATCAGGCACATCTATCGGACCTGGCCCAGGCGCTGTCTGCCTTTGAAAAAGCGATTGCAGCGCTTTCTTCGACGCAGAGTGAGCCTGGCGCTCAGAGCATACGCGGTCTGGCAACGGCGTTTGTCCAGC
The DNA here is from genome assembly GCA_027478445.1 of Coemansia asiatica. Lineage (NCBI taxonomy): Eukaryota > Fungi > Kickxellomycota > Kickxellomycetes > Kickxellales > Kickxellaceae > Coemansia > Coemansia asiatica. The sequence goes on from JANBOH010000060.1 coordinate 53,134, forward strand.
TCTCGCGACTGGCTTCGTCCACTGGCATGGTCCGCCATTTCGACCGACAGACGCTGGCTCTGTTCAAAACGACTACGCAGGCTGTCAAGCAAATCATGCAGAAAAGCTGATAAATCACGTGTGCTTATTAATTTAATCTTTGTTTTTGTCTGCCCGCTTTTCTTTTTGCACTAAAAAATTTTCTTCGCTAATCATCGCATTTGTGTTGTTTTTTGCAGTCTCGTAAATTTACTTTGAAATGTGTAAATTTAAATGCTCAAAGGAAAGAAAAACTGTGTATTTTTCTATCCTATCCTTTTCCAGATATATTACTTTTTCTTTCTCTTTTTTTCATTTTTAATTTCTTTTGCTCCTTTTTTCGTTTCAATCTTTTATTGCTCTATTCTGCATCTCTTTGTTTAATTTTATTTTTTCTTTGAAAAAGTACCGCTTTGGAATCACGAGAGAAAACTTGGGGTTAATCAACTTTCTCTAAAAAAAAAAATAAGGAGCATAGAATCAAGTCAGCACTTAAGACTACAATAAAAAAGTTCATCTCTGAGATTTCGAGCAACGCAATTTTAACTTTTATCTATAAAAAGGAATAGAAAAAATGGTAAGACAGACAGCCACATTTGATAACCTGATTTCAGCAACAAAACTCATTTATGCAAAGCTAGTACATGCTCCTTTAAACCAATATTGGACTAATGATAAATTTTTTCCTTTTGTTCTGCTGAGGTGTAGAGACCGATTCTTCTCATGGGACATGGGCGTCCACTGACTCAGGTCAAGTACAACGTTGACGGCGACCTGCTTATGACAGTAGCTAAGGACAAAATAGTGAATCTGTGGTACGCACACAATGGCGAGCGCATTGGCACGTACGACGGCCACGAGGGTTCCGTGTGGTCCATCGATTGCAACAAAACCAGCACGCTGGTAGTGACCGGCTCTGCCGACAACACAGCGCGGCTGTGGCACGCCGAGACTGGACGGATGCTGCACACCTGGGAGCTGCCGACGGCTGTCAAGCGTGTCGAGTTCTCGCACGATGACCGCTTTATCCTGATGGTCACTGAGGAGCGCATGGGGCACAAGTGCGGTATCTATGTGTTTGCCGTCGACATCGGCGCAGCCGAGCAGAGCAACGAGCCTGTGGTTGTGCTCCGGTCGACTACAGCCAAGTTCACTGCGGCTGCATGGGGCTACCTGGACAAGACCATCGTTGCTTCGCATGAAAACGGCGCGCTGACTTTGTTCGACTGGGAGAACGAGGAGATTCTGCGTCACTCGGCCAATGCGCACGAAAGCGTGATCACGGATCTTCAGATGTGGAAGGACGGCACTTATTTTATTACCAGCAGCAAGGACAAGACCGCTCGTCTGTTCGAGACCACCACGCTGAACCCCATCAAGATGTACAAGGCAGACACGAACATCAATACTGCGGCTCTGACCCCTACCCAGGAGCTGGTTATTCTTGGAGGTGGTCAGGACTCTAGCGAGGTCACAACTACCTCTTCGCACCAGGGCAAGTTCGAGTCGCGTTTCTACCACAAGGTCTTTGAAGACGAGGTTGGCCGGGTCAAGGGTCACTTCGGTCCTATCAACACCATTGCTGTTGCACCTGACGGCAAGTCGTTTGCATCTGGCGGAGAAGACGGCTATGTCCGCGTGCACCACTTTGATCCCGACTACTTTACGTTCAAGTACGACTACTAGTAGGTCTCGAAATGCGGAGAGGGCTCTGTCGATGGGACTAGATGTTACTAGAATAGGCGCAAGTGCTTTTCTTTTTTTGCATTTGTCTCTTTCTTGTTTAATGTTTTTTTCTGCAACAACAACAACAAAAATGTCTATTTCTCTAAAATCGAAAAATTAATTGAGCTTTTCTTTCTTTCAAGCATCCCTGTGACCGCTTTAAATCCTCGCACTCAAACAGAATGTCGCAAAAGAAAAAGAGGTAAAAAAATAAAGCAATTCTTTGCACACGATCATTTCATTTTTTTTTTTAAAAAAAATAGAATTTTTGTTGTTTCTTTAAGCATCAAGGAAAAACAACAAGAAAGCGATCGCATTTCGGAGGCAAGCGTCTTTTTCCCCTTTTTCTCTTTTCCTTGTCCTTCGTATTTTACTATACTACTATTTTTTTTGTATTTGTTAAACAAGCAGCAGCTTTTCTTATAAAACCCACCTTCTCTTTATTTTTTTCTCAACAAGCAAATGACCAACACCAACACCAACAACAGCAACGACGAGCTAGGCCATAGCAACTCGAGCAGCAGCACCGACCTTCTCAAGTCCATTCCCTTTTTTGCATTCGAGGTCAACCATGATTCGCTGTTCGAAGACTCCAAGGCGCTTCTTGCTCAGGTCTTTCCCGAGTGGTCGGCAGAGGACCTACTTATGACGCAGTGCAAAGACGGAATCACCAACAAGCGTAAATATGATGCCTGCCATATACAAAAAAAAAGCTATGCACTATTCAGAAGATACTTTTGGTTGCTAATTTTTGCTAATTTCTGCCTGATTATTTGCTCTCATTTTCAACATAGTGATTCAGTGCGCGAACAAGCGTGTTGGCACTACCGTCCTTATTCGTGCATATGGGAAGCATACCGAAGTCATTATTGACCGCAACCAGGAATTGATTGTAAGTTCTGTCTACATGTTTTTTTCCTCTTTTGTTTTATATGCAGGCCCAGCATGCCTGATTCCTGGGATTCCTGGTTCTGCTTGCTCACGTGTATATGCGTTGTGTGCCTGTTTGCAGTCATGTAAATATAAATCCCATCTTTTTTTTTCTTTCAATTTTCGATATGCACGAAAATGAGTGACTATTTGCCTGTCACATGCTCTCTTTTCCAAACATAACAACCTTACTAAATAAAAGCTAAATTATTTCCAAGGTCTTGTTATAGAACATGGCTGCGCTGACCCGCCTGGGAATGTGTCCTCCGCTGTACGCCCGGTTCCAGAACGGGCTCGTGTACGGGTACATTCCAGGAACAGTCCCAAAGCCCGAGGAGATGGGCAACAGCCAATGGGCACCCCTGATTGCCAAAAGGCTAGCCGAATGGGGCCAGGTGCAGCTTCCCAGCGACCACTCACCCCAGCTGTTCCCCATCCTCCGTCGCTGGATGCAAGACATCCCGCAAACATACGCAAACAAGCGCGCAAACGACATATTCCACAAAAACTTTAGCCACAGAGCCCTTGCTGACGAGCTAGACTTTCTCCATGACCTGCTGCTCAAGGTCGAATCGCCCGCTGTGTTCTCTCATAACGACCTTTTGTCAGGCAACATAATCATGTCTGAGACCAAGGACAAGGTCTCGTTTATCGACTACGAGTATGCAACGTACAATTACCGCGGATTTGATATTGCCAACCACTTCAACGAGTATGCTGGGTTTGAATGCGACTATTCCCGATACCCAGCTAAAGAAGCACAGCTGGAATGGTTCAAGGTCTACCTGGGTCAGGCAAACCTTGACTCGTCGCCCGAGTCGCTCGAGAAAATGTATGTCGAGGTGTGCCACTTCCAGCTTGCTTCGCACTTTTACTGGGGCGTCTGGGGCCTTGTCCAGGCGTCCATCTCTGACATCGACTTTGACTACATGGATTATGCTCGAATGCGGTTTGAAGAGTACTACAAGAACAAGGCCCAGCTCTTGAACTGGCTTTATGATAATGAAACTAAAAAATAAATGGCAATTTTATTTTTTTATTATAGATTATAAGCGTAAAAATACATTATGTCATTTTTCTTTTTTTGCCTTGACTGGCTGGACTACCATTCGTTTAATATAAAGTCCGTTGGACGCCAGACCTGGATCAGACCTCGGCCGCTCTTGCCGCCAGTCTCCATAGAGCCGATTGTGTAGTCGTAGTCCTGACTAGTAGGATGCCACCGAAAATCAGCAACCGCTGTTCGATGGCCAAAATGAGTAAACGCAGGCAATGAGCTTCCGTTTACCTGGTTCCGATAGATATAGACATTGCTGCCGCTTGCACAAGCAAAGGCGCGAGGATTGCTCGGACAAACCTGGATCTGATTAGCAACACTGCCAGTTGGCACGCTAAACTTATACAAGGACCCAAGTTTAACGTCTTTTCCAGCAAAACGAACATCATATAGCTCTATATCGCCGGCCTGTGTGCCCACAAGCATCTGTTGGTCTCCAATCAGCTCTATACTAGAAATACCGTCTTTTTTGACCAAACCAAGGTCCTGGATATAAGGCTCACGGAAATCGCTCATGGACAAGGCGCCCTGCGAGTTTCCAATGTAAGTACACGTGTCGTTAGGCGCAATCTTGAGCGAAGTGATAATAGTCGGCATCTCATAGTCCTCTGGCAACGCTTTTCTATACCTGCGAGTATCGTTGTATCTCCAGATGTAATTGGCAGACCCTGCCTTCCACACGCCCATCTCTCCGTTAGCAGAGTTGGTCACGATATAGTTGCTGCCCACGTCATAAACCCCGCTCACATCTTCAATCAATATCAAGGTCTGCTTATGCTTCATTGGATCCGTGGTCCACACAATGACACCATAAGTTGAGCAGCCAAGCATGACGCGCCCTTGGTCATAGAGCTTCAAGGAAACCACTGGCCCCGAGTTGTTCTCCTCTTGGCTCGAGACACACTGAGTCAGCGTCTCCTCGGAGTTAAACACCTGCAAAGTGTTTGTTGCCATTTCTGCATCGAATCTCTTGGGAATCTCAAATTCATACTGAACGACAGTAGATCTAGACCCGTCAGATGGTCCGCGATTGTAGCATATGTATTTCATGTCCTCCACTGAAACAGTGTTGCCCTGCGACACAAAAAGATCCAGCTTATTGCGCTGCTTGACTGGATTCCACGCCATCGACAGACAACGCGATCCAGTAGACTCGATATCTCTTGGTTCATACATATGAATATACTGGTAAATAAATGGCGCTCGACCACGGAAATCCAAATCACGTCTGTAATAGACTTCATTATTGGCTTGCTTGCCGAATAATTGCAAAGACCCACTGTCCTGCAGAGTTTCCATTGACTTCTTGGCCTTGTTCAGGTTTTCTAGCCTCTTGGCCCATCCACCATTGTTCGTCGTCGTGGTGTGCGGCGTCTTCTTCTTCTTCTTCTTCTTCTTGCTGCTGTTGCGGCTGGTGGTAGTACTCTGATCAAGAGCTTGCTCAGCCGGTAGATCGTTTTTGTAAATTTCTTTTAGCAATGGTATAAGATCCATCTGGCTAAAGATCGACGCATCTTCTACCATTGACCTTGGCCCTGGAGCGCGTCCTCCAGTTGACTTGAGCGCTATATGTCGGCGAGAATTTTTACCTGCTGAAACCCCGTTGGCCATTGCGACACCGTTAACCATTTCAGAGCTTTGCTGTGACCATGAGCGATCCTGACTCGATGATGACGAAGAAGTGCCAACTTTGTTGCTGAGATTTTTGTTGCGCTTAACAGATGGTATATCAAGCTTTTTCAATGCGGTTGCCATGTTAACCGATGCCTTTTTGCGAATAGAATCTGGACGAGACAAATCCCAGCTTCGTGTCATTTGCACAGACCCATTAGGCTCTTCTTTCAATAAGCTAGTGGTGGTCTCTGACGAGATACTGGCCGCCCACAGCTCTTTTGTTGTCAAACCCACATCTCGAACTGGTTTTGAATTTTTAATACCGCCGTCATCGTTATATTCATCGTCGCTATCGACGATTATATATTCATTTGGCTCAGTCTCTTTTTTGCTCGTGCTAAAATACTCGCTACTCGACAAGTCATCATAGATATTATAAACAGCAGCGCCATTACACAGACCGCTCCTCTGCAGACCATTAACCATGTTCCTAGCCTCGTTCTCTGCCCTATACCAGACCTTTCCCAAACATCCGTCGATATCTATACCGCAGACAACGCCAAACTGCTTGCTATAACGATGCAGCTTCTCCTCCATCAGATGCTGCTGCCTCAAGTTTCTGATTACAACCATGCAACATCTGCATAGATCGCTTGTCCCAAGACTTGTTTTAAAGATAGAAAAGTTTACAAAGTTAAAATTGCAATGCTCCAGAATGTATATTGCATCGTCCATGCTCTTGACTAAAATGCGTTTGCTAGAAAAGTCCACCTCGAGTACCTTGCCGCGAGCAAATGTAACTAGGTCTCCTTTGGTCACTTTTGGGTGTATGCCCTTAATTTCTAGCCACACCGCGGTCATTTGCACAGCCCGTCTAGTTTAGTTAAGGTAAGGAAAAATTATACAAGAGTAACATGTGGCGAAAAAGGTAAAAAAAAGGCAAAAAAGTAAATAGTAGAAAATGGGAATCTAAACCTCAAAAAAACACAACTAAAAAAAACTTGTTTTGTCTGTCATTTACTGTGCCATTTTCTCATAAAGCCAAGCCACTAGAAAAAATATTAATTTTTCTTTGATTTATGTTGCTCATAGCAACACCACCAGTGAAAAGAAAGAAAAACAGAAACAGATAAATGGAAACCTAATATCAACCCTAAGAATTATTCCGTGTCCATGGCTTCGCCCTCATCAAGAAGATCCAGGTACTCCTGGGTGTCCTGGCCATCAAGAATAGTCATCTTGTTATCCTTGCCGACAAAGCCAATCGATGTATTGAGCGCGTCCAGCTGCTTGCCCTGCTGCAAAGTATCTCTTAGGGATCTCAATCCCTGGACAATAAGCTCCTTAAGCGACATATCCTGGAATGTCTCAAAGTTTCTCTCCAAATTGGTACGTGCGGACTGCGATCTTGAGCCAATAGAATACGCATAGTATTCGGACACTATTCCCGATGGATTAAACTCGTAAAGATGAGGTCCAGTGTCATCATGTCCTATCACTAAAAGCCCGACACCATATGGCCGCCGTCCATACTCCTGAGTGTTTGTCTGCGCCTTGTCCCCAATCGCGTTCACTGCACGACCAACTGGAAGAGCACGGCCGTAAACCATTTTAGACCGCATCGCTTCGGTACGAAGATAGTTGCTCAGTACTCGCGCATCGGACGTCAGACCAGCCATTGCTATGCCCATATGGTCGTCGATACGAATAATCTTTTTCTGGTACGACGCAAGCTCATTCGGCGACCTCTAAAAATAGAATTGAAGTAATAGTATAAATGTCGAATGGTTAGAATACGCAGAAAAGAAAAACCAAATTAAAAATATAAACAACTCGCGTAGATATTAACTGCCAGTGCCGATTTTATTTTTCCCTTTGTTCTCGTCTTATATTTTACCTTGACAGCAACGAGGACGGCGTGGTCCTTTGACTTGAGACCAACTACAGCAGAGCCCTGCTTGACTGCCTCCGAAGCATACTCGACCTGGAAAATACGGCCTTGGGGACTCCATGTAGAAGAATCGTTGTCGTATTGATTGCGAAACATTGAGTCAACGAGAAAAATAAAATCTTATGCTAAAATGAACAATTTGGATGTAAATAAAAAAATAAAATGTTTAGAGAAAAATAACCAAGGTTTTTTGGCTGCTCATGTCCAATATTGCTACCTCGAAATGGTTGACGTGTTGTGTATTATTTGATGGGTGCTTTTCAGTGATTGCGTGTTCTCTTGTTTGATCATAATCAAGTGATCTCAATTTTTTACCATAAAAAAATCAGATCCCTTTTTTTTTGCCCAACGACTCGCTTTTTGAGCTGCAAGCATGCACTGTGATTATTTTTTTTGTGACTTGCTGCAGAACCTAATGGACAATTTCGCATAATATGCTATGTCAGCATTACCTTATTGCTTG
>JANBOH010000061.1:0-60890 GCA_027478445.1 Coemansia asiatica
AGGCATAACTATAAAAAAGCTGCCCTCCAAGTATGGCAATAAGCTGTAGAGTATTTTTATATAAAAGGTCGCTCAGAGGATATTCTATTTTGCTTATTTGTGGATTTTTATATATATGATAGTGAGCATTCAATACACTCATAAATAAGCCTATAAAGTCAGCACCATTGCTTTTCTTTGAATCATCTTTTGTCGTTTTTTGTTGTTTAGTATCATCTGGATTAAATAGCTAAATAATTTTCTTCTCGGACGCAAGCTGTAAAAGGAAATTGCGACTAGTCATGCAAAAAAGCCGAAAAGACTCTTGTATATCTTCGGAGACAAACGGCAAATAAACCTTGTCGGTAACTGAGCTGATGGAAAACGCATAGGGCGAGCACATGTAGTGTGCATGAGACAAAGTCATATTCAGCTCATTGACAATCAGTGTGCAAGTGCCGCGACAATGCTTTGAGCATGCGCACCACATCGGGACTGTGCTACAATATCTTTTCTGCTCAAAAGCGACGAGCAAGCTATATACACTGGTCATTAGAAAAGGCGCTGCTTCGAGAATCGATGCCTGTATGAACAGCTTTTTTAAACGCTTAAGTTATCTCTTTCGAAACGCATATCTACAGTATCCGGCGCTTATTTCACAGGTTTTTACAAGAGCTGGCTCCATGGAGCAAATATATAGATTTGCGGTTTTGGTAAAAGAAAAGAAGCACAGATCAGGTCAAGCAGGTATCGCTGGCTGTATTTATTTTAGTATTTTTATAGGTTTTCATTTTTTACTGTTAATAAAATACCAAAAAATAAGCAAAAAAATATATAAAAGCGAGTATTAAAAATTTTATAAACTAGAGAGCAAGGGCTCTAAAGACTAAAGATTCTAAAGACTAAAGACTCGGGATTTTTTTTAAAATTATGCATAATTTCTGCCCCAAGCTGTGTCCATAGTGTAGCTTCAAAGATGCTTTAAAATTTCCTTAAAATACATGTATATCAACTGTGCAAACACATACAAACATCAAGTATAGTGGAGAAAGCTAATCTGTCTATCTCTAAATAAAGGAAGTTATTGGATGTCTAGTCTTCTTTTCCCATACCACTTTGGTTTAAGCAAACGACATATGCTCGAATCAGCTAAGACGGTCCCATGTTCGGTGGCAAGTGCTTGAGAAGACAGAGCTGTTTCGCGTAAAATTTAATCAGATTAAATCGAATCAAATTGAGCCGAGTCGGTCCGCAAACTCCCTTTTTCCTGGCTTCCCTCTGATTGGCTGGCTGGGGCAGGAGGATGCAGAAGAGGGAGGGGAAGGAGCCGAAAATACCCTGTTGGGCATTCAAAAAGAAAGGACAGTGATGCGTCACAATGAAAGAGAAGAAAGCGGGCTGTGCCAGACCGGGCACCAAAGCGGAAACGCGATGGGACCAGGGCAAGGGGGCAACAACGACAAAAGACAAACCGGAAACAAGGCCGATTGCGCCAATGGCCAAGCGCCTGGTGGAAGGGAATGAGGGGAGAATGCGGATCGGCACAGCCAGCAAGCAGCTTAAAACAAAGCGGACGCAAAGCTCAATGGGAAAACGGATGGGATGAGCTTTTTTGGAGCGCATTCTTTTTGCGTTGCTCACGTCACAGAGGGCTCCCTCACATTTCCTGTGCAAAGCATTTCCACTCAACGCGCCTCATTTCTCTTGCCCCTCAAGCAGCTGGCTGGCTGGCTGCGAGTTTGTGCTACTTTTTTTGATTCCTGTCTTTTCTGTTTTTCCTTTTTTTTCTGGCTTTTGCTATTCTTCTGTATTTTTTGTTTGACAAATTCTCCATTTCTTTAATTCTCCAATTCAACAACAGCACTTTTATTTTGTCTTATCCTGCCTTGTCTTTGTTTGCATCGATACTCCGTACGCTTTGCTGTCTATCGATTTCCAAGCCAAGCATTACAGCCGCCTGTTTCGTTTTGTGTTAAGATACTTACCGCATAGGAGGGTGGATCATCCAGTAGCTCTGCATCTCTATCGGTTTTTATCGGCAAAAAAAGCACGAGTAATAAAAGCGTGCCTGTCTGTACTTTTGTCCCTTTATTTCTGTAATTTCTTTAAACACTCTGGTTCGGCAGTTGCTTGTCCGTCTGCCATCGCTGCTTATTCTACCGCTGAAATGGGTGACTTTTACTCGATGCTCGATACTATGCAGAAGGAGGGTCTTTCGGGGCCTCCGCCCATGGACGGGTCGATGAGGCTGGACACAAAGGCGCTGGATAAATTTGTTGACGACTCTGACGACCCAAGGTTAGTTGGCCCAGTCAGTTTGGCGTATATCTTGTTTATGTTTTGGTTTTCAGCTCGAAAGGACCAAAGGATATAATATCCTTTAAATGATTTCTATTTTGGTTATTTTCAAATCGAGCATTATGCGCCATTATTTCTTTTTTTGTTTTGAAGTCTCTTTATAACAACAGAATGCCAAAGACAAACAAGCAAGCAAAAAAAGAAATGCTCCAGTTTTTTTGTGCCAGTGCTAAAAGTGACCGATTATTTATTTATTTATTTATTTTTTCATTTGCTGTTTTGTGTCCATGCTTTTTTTTAGATGGAACTCGCTGTTTATGCAGTATTTTATCGAAAACGAGGATACCAATCACGACGACATGCTGTTTTTTGTGCGGCAAATCGACGACTTGAGCGATGCGTCTAACGGCGGCCGCGGGGCCAACGGCGAGGAGCAGGATCCAGTGTTTGTGCTGCGGAAGCAGTCGCCGCCAAGCATCCTGCCGCCGCTGACCGAGGTCATTATGTGGAAAGAGACCTTTCTCTTGAATCTGATTGTGCAGATGCCCTGTAAGCTGACAGTCGCCGTGTGTCGCCGGAGGTCGAAGCAGGGCAGCCAGCGCGGCGGCATGAGCGTTGTGCGCAAGCATGTGAGCAAGCGTGTGTATGCGCTGCCTAACAAGTCGCGCATGGACAGACCCAAGGACAACGTGTCTCCTCCTGAGTGCTCCTGGCCCTACATCTACTATGTAATCGACGACTACGAGGACATGTTCGAGGACATGTTTATTAAAAAGGGCGAGTATCTCTGCGTCGAGCTTTCTGCACGCATCCCAGTGCCCGAGGACCCCCTTGCGCCGCCGCTGCCGCCATCGTCGTCGCCCAAGGGCGCGGCAGACACCAGCGAAAAGCCGCTAAGCGTGGCCAGCCAGGACGCAACCAACAACAACAACAACAACAACAATAGCAGCAGCGTGTTCAACTCTGTGCGCAGCCGACTGACATCGGCAGCGTCTGGCACAGGCACAGGCACATGCAAAGTGGTGCTTTTCCAGGGCGCTGCATCGTTCAGCGCGCTTGTCGACAACTATGCACACCGGCTATCATCGAAAAACATGCTACACCGTCTGAGAAAGCCCACATATACGCCAGAGTTCATTATGATGCGTGGGCCAGGAGGCAAGGGACATGCGCAGGTGGCCATCACTGGCAGATCGAGCGCCGACGAGGCCGAGTTTGCCTCGCGCAACGCAAGCAGGGTCTCTTCGCCTATCCTTCAGCCGCATCTAGGCTTGAGCGCAAACGTAAACGTAAACGCAAATACGAACGCTTCGGCAGTTCCCTCGTCGATAAGCGGCAGCCTATGGCCAAAGATGCCTGCCGTGGCATCGCCTCATCTGCAGCCGATATCGACGGTTAACTCGACGCCTGCATCGCCATCGCTGTCTGCGTGGCTTAAGCGGATCTCTCTGCCGTCGATTGCGGAGAATCTGTCGCAGGCAACAAGCCCGCCGCCTCCACCAAAGTCGCTGCAGGCAAGCATGACGTTTGTAAGCATCCCCTGGAACAGTATCATCGACGATCTTCTCAACTTTAAGCGCCAGCTTGACTAGACGGCCCGCATTAGATGTGGCGACACTCGGTCTTCTAACCTTGTAACCAACTCACACACACACATACAAACCCTCACATTCCCTCCTCCCTATCTCTATCTATCTCCATCTATCTCTCTTCCCCACACACACGCACACAAAAAACAAACAAAAAAATCTCATACTTATTAAACTGTTAAATCCCTTTATAGCTAATTTTTGTTTTTCTATTCTTGTACATCCCAGCACATGCTTTTTTTACTTTTTGATTCTATTTTTTATCCCAGATTTTTTCTCACTTTTCTAAGTAATTGGAATCTATAAGACTGATCCATTCTTTTGTTTCGGCACTCATGCTGGGTCTTGAGAACATTATGCACAGCAATGCGTTCACACATTACTGCTGTTTGGCAACAATGATTGCTTGCCCTTTTTTCGATCTGTGAGCCGTGATTTCGTTGCTGTCAGGCAAAAGGGAAAAAAAACAGAGGTGTCATGTGTCGTTCGCTTGCTTAGCGTTCTAAAAATGGACAAGCACTGAATTGTTTGCTGTGCAGAGAAGTGGTGCTATTGGTGCACAAAGCTGAAATCATAGGTCATCATTTCTGAAATTGCAGCTTTTGTTCTTTTGTCATTTCTCGCTTTTCTAAATGGCTTTATTTTTTTTGGGCCTGGAAACAGAGTTGACTCAATATTTGTCAAAAAGCCCTGCAAAAGAAATGCTCATTTCTCAAAGAATAAAAAGGCCGATGGGAAAACAAGCCGTCTTAGCCAAGTCAAAGCAAAAGCAACCGCCTCTCTTTTCTTTGCTTTGTTTATTTGCTCTTTGATTTTGCTTGCTTGGCATTGCGATACAACAAGGTTTGTGAAATGCACACCCTTACTTGACTGCAAACCCCTTGTTTAGAATCATTTAATGCCTTTTTCTTTTCTTTTCCTTTCTTTATTTTTGTGTCTTGCTGAAACGCTAAAGTCTCCAGAATCGTACCCCTTTTCGCTTTTCTTTTTTCTTTTTTCTTTTTCTTTCTTTTCGTTGCTTTCTTTTTTCTTTTTTTATTTTACTTGATTGTTAACTCGCAATCAACGGCTGCGTAAAAAAATTCTACTTTTCAAGAGATGTGAGAAATCCACGAATTATCATTGTATTTAAACTTTATATCCCGGCTCTGCCGAGACATCAAAAATTATCGATACAAGCCTACCCTTGTTTTTATTCTAATTTGTTTTTTTATTGCTTTGAAGCAGCTTGTCTATCGCTTTAATTTACAGCGTGGCACATCAGCTTTATATTCTATATATGTATATATATATATATGTATATATATATACGCGTATAATCAAATACTGTAATTATTCTTAAAAGCACAAAAAACCTAATTATAAATAGGCTCACAACTATAGCAGTAGCAGTCACAAGCTAATAATTCTATTATCTTCAGACAAGCCATATCTTTGCTCACCTCCCCCCACTAACCACCATGAGCCTATTTCAGTCAAACACCTGGTCGAGGATACTCGTACGCAGTCTTGCTGACAAAAAGCCGCAGGGATTCAGCATCTTGCCGATTGGAAGTTACTGTGCCCTGTGCACCAAATGCGAGCACTGGAACCTGGTCAGCCCCAACATCCAGAATGCACTTTTGTGCACTCATTGTCACGAAGAGCTGCACATACCACTAGAGGCCCACTTCACATGCCCGGCTGTGCTGAGAAACCAGTTTGCTGTAATGAGGCCGTTTGACATTGAGCAATTTCTAGCTAGCCAGGCATACGAGCTCAAGACCGAAAGGAACAAAGATAATGAAGTAGTGGCGATACTTGGGTTTATGGACATTGCGATCAAGCGCATCCCGCAGTGTGCTGTCTGCAGAGAGCCTTATTCTATGGAATATGTCTCTCAGGAAAAGCATATTTGTGCCTGCGGCACCAGAGCCACTGGTTTTATTAATGGCACCCAGAATAAGGCTTGCAGTAGCAGCGGGTTCTGGACATCGATGTCAAGGCTTTTGGCATCGGCATTTTGCGCTCCCAAAAGCGGTGCGAGAGTAGCGCAGTCCCCTGAGCCAGCGCAAAACGTCCTCGCAGTGGTTGCTGGCAGATCGCTCAGCTGCTATTCAATAAACCATAGCAGCAGTCGCAGCAGTAAGCTCGGCAAGGGCTACCAGCACCACGACCGCATATGTCATCTGGATCTCGAGGACTCCAGCTTCGAGCTGCGGGAGACAGAGGCTGTCATCAGGGGCTCTGGATTCGGCATGCGGTTCGCAATGAGTCTGGGATCCAAGGACGTGGCCAAGATGTGGCACAGCGTCCTCGTCAACCAGGTCCGAGCCATCGACAGACGGAAGAAAAACAAAATCGAGCGAGTTATAGCCTCGGCAGTCGCGGCCTCGTCCTTTGATGCCGGACTGGGTGCCGGGGCAGAGCTGTACAGCAGCAGCGACAGCAACAGCTCTGCCACGGCTCTGCGTCTGATCCCTGTGTGAGCAGGCATTCAACCACAAAGCCCGGTTTGAATCCCAGATTTTCTCAAATGTAAATATTATTGTCATAACATCATGAACAAAAAGAGCCAAAGCAGAGCCAGTTTGAGTGGCTAGCATGCCCATTTCTCCGCTCAGAAGAATCGCTTTTCGTGGACATAATTTTGCTCTCTCTTCCCCCACCCCACACAGCACTGTGATCTGTTTCTCTGCCCGTAATTGGCTCATGTACAAATGAAAAACGACCAGACGCTGTAGGGCGTTCTTCTGCTCAAGATGCAAAAAAAACATTTACCCTTACTTTCCTTTTTGCACGCTTAATCTTTTCGCATAATTATTTTTTATTTCTTTTTTATTGCAAAAAAAAAAACAAAAAGTTTGCTTTGTGTATCAATTGACCAAGTCGGTCTGCAGAAAACAAATAAAGGAAAAAACCACCTCAAGAGACTAGCTCTGCAAACACTTTGGACGACATAAAGAAAACCCAGCACAATTTATAGGTTCATTTTCCTTTTCGGTCCTTGATTCAGCTAGTGTACCACCAGCAAAGGTTTGAATTTGTTTTTTTTTTTTCGCTCACTACTCCTAGAAACAAAGTGCTCTGTTTACTTTGGTAAGTTTTACCATTTTCCGTTTTTGTAGCTGCGTTCTTGCTCACTCGAATTCAATTTCAATTTCAAATTTGGATTCTGGCTGTCTCTATTGGTATGTCAGCCAGCATACTCCATATTCCTGCCTGCCTTGAACCTCTTGTAAAAAGGCGAAAAATAAAATAAACACGTTCTTATCCTGTCTTTGTTCTTATCCTTGTCCTTGTTTCGCCTTGCTTGCTGTTTTATTTTTTTTTTCATCTTACGCGTTTCTTTATGATGCGCTTTAAAAAAGGAAAAAGGAAATAAAACACGATTTTCTAGTTTTTTTCTTTCTGGTAGAAAGCCCGGGTTTGAGCTTTGGCTTCTCAATCTTGATATATCTCTCGCTCCTTGTGGTAGAGATAGTACCCACTCGCTGCCTCGACAGATGGCTCTGTTTCAATGGACATGTTTAAATATACTGAGTCGCTTGATATTGAGTATTACAGCTCCTAGAGAAATGTCTTGATCTGGCCCATGTTGGTTCTAGTACAACTTTCTATTTCTTTACTTGTTCTGCGTTTTGAGTCGATGCAGTGTCATCTTTTGCTCCCTTTTCATCACGTACTGCAATTACGACCCGCTCCCCCTTTTTTGTATTTCCCTTCTTTTTTTCAGCGTATTTCTATGTTTTATCTCTTGCTTCTCTTGGTCCCAGCACGCGATATATACCTACTCTTTTTACTTTCAGCTCTTATAAGAATTCAATTACATTATTTTTTGTTTTATTTTCCTGAATTGTTGTTTATTTGCCCTCGTCTTTTTTCTCTTCTTTATTTTCAGCTTTTCTGTAGCAGCAGTTCTTTTTTTTGTATTTTTTGCCTGCTCCGTGCTAGCAGCCCATGGTTATTGTTAACAGCAGCAAATGCAAGCAAACGGTATAGGCAACGTCAACACAAATGGAGTAGGCGGTTTTGGTGCGCCCGATGCCACCGGTCATTCAGCAGAGCAGTATGATGCTATTGATCGGCGAATGAGTGGTGTTTCGCAGCAGCATGAGCAGAATGAGCAGCAGCAGCCGCAACAGCGTAGAAGACTTGTTCAGGGTCGCCCATCGCACGGGCGTGTGGTTAGCGATACAAACAGTGAATTTTCCTCAGAAGATGACAACGACAATGACAATGACAAAAGCGCATCCGATAGCGTTTTTAGTGGATATGCGAACAAGGGAGCCAGCGCAGCTCGGCCACAAGTGGCTATGAAGGCACCCCGCGCAAACCCTGTTATTGTGTCTGCGTCCATCAAGCAGAGCTATGCCGGTGAAGACGAAGATGAAGAAGATGGTGGGTTTTCAGCTTCAGAAATGTCTGTTGTGTCTGAAGATGCAGACTTTACCATGTCTGGCGTTGACGACGAAGAAGAAGACGACGATATTGATAGCTCCTCCGAATCAGAGGCAATGGAGGATGACCCCAGCGACGACGATTGGGGCGCCTCGTCTCGGAAGCGCAAGCCTAAGAAGACTGCTGCGGCCAAAAAACCCAAACGCGCCAAGGGCGGTATCAAGAAGGGGAGCAGATCGGCAACAAGTACGCCTCAGTATGGCACGCCACGGTCTGCAGCAAGGAGGCAATCTGCAGCGTACTCAGATAGCGATGACTCTGACTTTACAGGCGGCAAACCAAAGATAAAGCGTGGCAAGCGTGCTCCGCAAAAGAAGATAAAAGCTATTCCCGCGTATCTGGCTGGCAGCGACTCTGAATACGGGTCCTCGGACTATCGTTCGGTGCGCCAATCATCCCGCGGCAACAACATCAAAAGCTATGCTGAGAACGAGGGCGACTATGCAGGCGTCGATTTTGAAGATGGCATTGATGACGAGGAGGAGATGCATCCAAGGGCAAAGGCCAAGGCCAAGGAGGCGCAGCCGCTTATCGACGAGGACACAGGCGAGGACATCATCGAGCAAGTACGCGACTTTAGGCTCAGCGAAAAGGCCGAGAGCAAGCGTATGGACGATATCAGCAATCTCGAGTTCTTTATCAAATGGAAAGGATGGTCGTATCGCCATGCCACATGGGATACCGCTGCTTTTCTCAAGGACTACAAGGGTTACAAGAAGGTTGAGAACTACTTTAAAAGCACGGTCTTGCTCGACAACGCTATTCGCAATGACCCCGACACCACGCGCGAGGACATTGAGCAACTAGACATTAATCGCGAGATGGAGCGTGACACGCTACGCGATTATACTAAAATCGAGCGTATAGTGGCCACTCGCCCACTGACAACGGCAAAGCGTGCGCGCGATGTCGATAGTCAGGCAGCCGAGCCAACAAAGCAGACTGCCCAGCAGGCCGACGACAATGTCGAGTATCTGGTCAAGTGGAGGCGGCTGCCGTACAGCTGCTGCTCATGGGTCACTGCCGACGAGATCGGCGAGGATGCCCAGGCAGAGCTTGACGCGTTCCTGGATCGCGAGCAGTCTCTGTTTTTGCCCTATCGCAGCGCGCCGACCAGCAAGGCCAAGAGGCCAAAGTTCCAGCGTCTGACAAAGCAGCCTGAGTATCTGGCTGGCGGGCAGCTGCGCGATTACCAGCTTACCAGCCTGAACTGGATGGCGCATCTTTGGTGCAACGGCGAGAATGGAATTTTGGCCGACGAAATGGGTCTTGGCAAAACTGTGCAGACCATCTCGTTTTTGTCGTATCTGTTCCACACGCAGGAGATCTTTGGGCCGTTCCTAGTCGTAGTGCCACTGTCGACCATTGGCTCTTGGCAGCGCGAGTTTGCTCGCTGGGCACCAGACCTCAACGTTCTGTGCTATATCGACGACAACCGCAGCCGCGCTATTATGCGCGAGTACGAGTTCTATAAGGCACCTGCTAACCCAGCGCGGGTCAAGCTCAATGTGCTTTTGACGACATATGAGCTTGTGCTCAAGGATCGTGATATCCTTGGAAGCATAAAGTGGAACTTTTTGGCTGTCGACGAGGCTCATCGCTTGAAGAATAGCGAGTCTCAGCTGCATGAGGCGCTCTCATCTTTCCACACAACAAACCGATTGCTTGTCACTGGTACGCCACTGCAGAACACAGTCAAGGAGCTTGTCACTCTTTGCCGGTTTCTCAATCCAGAGAGATTTGCTGATTTGGCCGACGACTTTGATATTCGCGTGGCGGCTGGCGATACAGAACAGGAGAGCAAGATCGCCGATCTGCACCGCCGCCTCAAGCCATACATGCTGCGCCGTCTCAAGAAAGATGTAGAAAAGTCGCTTCCTCACCGTACAGAGCAGATTCTGCGTGTAGAGCTGTCAGGGATGCAGGTGCACTACTACAAAAACATCCTGACCCGCAACTATGCCGTTCTTAACCGCAATGCAACGGGCTCTGGCCAGATGTCCTTGCTCAACATTATGGCGGAGCTCAAAAAGGCCAGCAACCACCCGTACCTGTTTCCCAATGCCGAGCAGGCATCTGTGTCCAAGGACGACGTCTTACGCGGCCTTGTCAATCATAGCGGAAAGATGGTGCTTCTGGACAAGCTGCTAGCAAAGCTGAAAACCGGTGGTCATCGCGTGCTTATCTTTTCGCAGATGGTGCGCATGCTGGATATCTTGGCAGACTATATGGCGCTTCGCGGCTATGCCTACCAGCGACTAGATGGCTCTGTTCCCTCGGAGGTGCGCAAGCGGTCCATTGAGCACTTCAATGCGCCTGGATCGCCCGACTTTGTTTTCCTGCTGAGTACCCGTGCTGGTGGTCTGGGCATCAATCTGGAGACCGCAGACACGGTTATTCTCTATGACTCTGACTTTAATCCGCAGGCCGACATGCAGGCCATGGCCCGTGCCCATCGTATCGGCCAGAAAAAGCAGGTGTCAGTGTATCGGTTTGTGTCCAAAAACACAATCGAGGAGGATATCCTTGAGCGTGCCAAGCGCAAGATGGTGCTCGAATACTGTATTATAAAGGGCATGGACACGTCCGGTCTGCATATCACTGAGTCTGAGCGCAAGCAGATAGAGAAGTCCAAGCAAGGGAAGAGCGGCGGCATCGTTGGAAGCAGCTCTGGCGGATCGACATTTTCGCGCGACGAGCTGGCTGCAATTCTCAAGTTTGGTGCCAGCAGCATGTTTGCAGACGACAGCGTGACCATGCAGCAGCACAGGCTCGACGATATGGACCTGGACAAGATGCTCGAGGACGCTGAGCAGGCAGAGACGTCGGAAGCTGGCGTTGCCGACGACTTTTTGAGTCAGTTCAAGGTCGCCGACTATGGCGGCTCTGGCATGTCGTGGGACGATATTATTCCAGAAGACGACCGCCAGCGCATCGAGTTTGAGGAGCAGCAAAAGGCAGAGGAAGAGCTTCTTTACCGACGCCGCCGCGCTCGCGTGTCTTATGCAGAGGACGGCACTCTTATCGGTGACGGTGCAGGCGGCAACAGCTCAGACGACTCGACAGCGAGCAGCTCGCGTACCAGGCGCAAGGGCGGCTTGGGAGCTTCGCGCAGGCGCGCAGAGGGCCGGTCGTCCAATCCAAAGGCGCTGGGCGAGAAAGAGGTGCGAGCGCTTATCCGAGGCGTTCAAAAGTTCGGCAGCCCCGAGCACCGCTTTGAGCAAGTTGTCACAGAAGCAGAGCTTGAAGCAAAGGACCCCGACTCGGTTAAAGCTATGGGGCTCGAGCTCATCAAGACATGCGAGGACGCACTGCGAAACCATCTGCAGCCTGGTGCGAGCAGCAATGGCGCTGGTGATGCTGACTCTGCAGCTGGCGGCGACGACGAGGACCTAGTTAGCGGGTTCAAGCGCAATGCTAAAGCGATTCTTGTCACTTTCCATGGAGTCCACAGCGTTAATGCTGGCGTTGTCATGCAGAGAGTCAAGGACCTGGCCGTGCTCAGCCGTCGGCTGGAGCAGCCCGCTCTGCGTGAGGACCCGACGAAGTTCCGGATTGGTGTTCCACTTAAGCCCGTGCATCACTGGTCGTGTCTCTGGGGTCAGCGAGAAGATGCCATGCTGCTTGTTGGTATCTTCCGGCATGGGTTTGGCAACTGGGACAAGATACAGGCAGATGCTGATCTGGGTTTGCAAAAGAAGCTGTTTTTGACGCCTGCAGATGAAAAGGCAGCAAGCGTGCAAGCGATTGGCGGCACTGTCAGAGCTAGCAGCGGCGGCGCTGGTGGTGCTGGTGGATCTGGCGGAAAGCGCATAGTCGCCCCTAAGGCCACTCATCTAGTTCGTCGCGGCGAGTATCTGCTCAAGGTGCTGCGCGATGGCGAGGAAAGCAAGAGCAAGCCTGCTGCGGCGCTGGCGCTGACTCTAACACCTTCAGGATCATTGCATCGGACATCGTCTAGCCGCAAGAGACGTGGCCGTAGCGAGGACTCTGATACTAACAGCGCTACGGTCAGCAATGAGCACGATAGCGCATTTGGCGCGGCTGGACGTGCGCCTGGCGATGTCGAGGACGGCGAGCTGTCCGAGCCCGAGTCAATGGACGAGCGTGCCTGCAAGGATCTGATGCGTCCGGTCAAGCGATACCTGCAGCGGTTGCGCGACGAGTCTGACAACCTGACCTCTGTGCACAGCAAGGTCCAGCTGATCAGCGACTGTCTGCTACCCATTGGTCGACATATCAGATCGACTATTGAGCGCAAGCGGTCTCGCAGTGCAGGGAGCGACGAAGGAGTCAAGGAAGTGGACAGGCTCAACCGTCATCTGTGGATATTTGTTACCTATTTCTGGAAGAACCCGGTTCACCATACAAAGCTGCAAAGGCTGTTTGGCCGTCTGGAGGAAAAGACCATGTCTTCTCCGCAACCTGGTGCACATGCTGCTTCTGCTGGCGGTTCACCCTCAGGCAGGCACTTTGACTCGGCAGTCGGGGTCGGTAGCAGTCCCTCGGGTGGTCGACATCACTCACGGGCGCGGAGCCGTAGCCGTAGCCGTAGCCGTAGCACAAGTCGCAGTCGCAGTCGCAGTCGCAGTCGTAGCCGTGACAGAGACAGAGACAACAGATACCGTCAACGGTCGTCGAGCAAGAGCGAGGCACCGGATGGTCTGCCATCGGCAACCTCTGCTCTCACTGTTTCTTCTTCAGCGAATGGGGGAAACAGCAGCTCGTACCAGGAGACCACCAGACGTCGTAACGGGTCTGTGTCTTCCGACCATCACAATCACCACCACAGTCATCATCACAATCACCACGGCCACCATAGTAGCAGCAATGGCAACAATGGCAGCGGTCATCGGCAGTCCAAATCAGGCAGCGGAGTTCGTCCTTCGCGTCACCAAAGCAGACGACAGCAGTAAATTTCTTATTACTATTTCATTTCATTTATTAAAGTTTTACACTATTTTTACTGGAAAGTTTTAAAGGATAAATGTTCAATTTTTATTTCATTCAAAAATTGTGTATGAAAAAAGCAAAGTATTTTTGAAGACATTTCAACTGGATTTTTTTTATTTAAAGGTGAACGCCAAGACCCAGATCCACGCCAAGACCGAGGCCAAGTCCAGATCCCTTGGTGCTGGTAAACACGTAGACGGTCTCTGCAGGATCAGCGGGTCTGACTCTGTGGTTCGGCACGGCAGTAACTGCGGCAGCGATAATGGCAAAGACAGCGAGGTATGTGAACTGCATTATAAATAAATAATATTAATGTTCGTTGTATATTTTTAACGATAAAATGAGAGATGTTAACAATTGTAAGTTTTTTTTTTGAATGGTTCCTTGTGGATTTTATCTACAATTTTATAAGTGCTAATAAACGTCAGTTAGCTTTTTTCTTGTCATAAATAATAAATATCTACAACAGCAGCAATTACAAAAAAATTATTCGTAAACATTACTATTTCGGTTCTTTTTTAAACTAGGGGCTAAATTTGGAATACAAATTTCACTTGTTACTTGGTAAGTTTTGTGAGTCGAGGATGATATGTGGGGTTAAAGTGATCAGTAACCCTGAACATCAATATCGTTAGAGTTACTGTTATTATCAACCATCAGAGACATGGTAGATATTTTTCTGCTATGCTAGTAAGGAATTGCTTTAACAGAAAATATTATGCTTTTTTTATTAAAATACTAGAGAAAGTCATCATCAAGGATGGTCGGTTTCTTGGCTCCACCACCAAGCTTCATAGCTCCAAGACCTTTACGGCGCGAACCAGTGGTTAATGTCTGCGATGCAGAGACAGAGGTCCTATTTGCAGAGAGCATTTTTGAAGCAGCCGGTTTAGACAGTGACAGAGTGCTTGATTTTAGTGGCGCTGGTGTCAGTGTGCTAGTCATCGCCATGCCAGCAACCGGCTTATTCGATGCAACAGCGGCAGAAGAAGCAGCAACAAAGTCATCATTGTCCCAGGCGTCGACGTCGTCGATTCCCCAGCCATCGTTGTCGTTGCCATTATCATCGTCATCGTCTTCATTGAAGCCCCAGCCGCTACTAGTGGGCTTTTTCTCTGTTTGCGAGCTTTTGGCCAAAGATGGAGATGCAGATAATGGGGAGTTTCTCGCAGCTGCAGCATTATTATTACTAGCAGCAACAGCAGATGGACTTTGTGTCCGAGATAGCGGGCTAGGCTGAGATAGTGGTGCAGATATGCTAAGAGGCTGCGAGGCAGTGGGCTCAGCGGTCGATGGTGGCGAGGAAGCAGCTAGCGATAATGCGCCGCTGAACGTACTTGATAAAGACGAAACAGCCCATCCGCCCCACCCCGAGGCAGCAGCCATGCTCGCAGCGGCCATGTCGGCAGCCACAGCTTGCGCCCTACCAGAGGAGGAGGAGGAGGGGGAAGAGGCACCTGTAGCAGCAGAGGCAGAGGAGGCATTACTGGAATCAGCAGCACTCGGGGATTTAGCAGGTGTAGCGGTAGCAGGCATAGTCTGCGAGTGCGTCTCGACGCGAGAAATCATTGCTTGAAGCGCCTTGAGCGCAGCCATGCGGACTTGCCTCTCGCTATCGATCAGCAACGGAGACAAAGACGGTATGACCTTGCGTGCAATCTCAACAGCGTCCCAGCGATTAGCACATGCGCTGGCAACTGCCAAAGCCGCAGAGCGTACAGGCGGGAAAGAGTCGCGTAGTGCATGGAGTAAGGCTGGGCAGATGGCATAGCGGTGCGAGTTTTCGTTGACTCCACCTGCGTCCAAGTCAAGAACGCCCTCTTTCGCAGTGCACAGCTTGCCAATGCAGATCAGCGTGTTGGTGCGGATGCCTGGCTCCGGATCTCCAATAAGGCGGACCAGCTGGCGGATCATATCGTTGTTCAGAACCTTGCTCGATATTTTGGGCGCAACCACCAGCGATGCCTTGACTGTGGCCTCGCGGATAGCTGGCGCAGCGTCCAGGTAGCCTGCGATAAAGTTGGGAAACACCTGCTTGCCCACGACAGAGGCCGGGACCGATGGGATAAAGCTGTCCATGTGCTCGAGCAGGCTGAACCGCAGGGCCCTGTCGTTGGATCCAAACAGCTGCACAATTGATGGGACGACCAGCTCAGCGTACTCTGTCTCGTCCAGACCTTTGCCGATATGGATGATACCGCTGAGCACCTTGGCATCGCCGCCGCCAAACTCCATGACCTTGAGAAGCTCGGGCAGGATCTTGTACTTGGAGAACGTCTGCGGGAACCCGCCGATAAGCGTGTGCAGCCCAGCGAAGAATTTGCTCTTTTCTTCCTGTTCCTTGACAGCTATGTTTTCCAGGAAAAGGCTAGCATGCACAAACTCAGAGTCGAGATATGCGCCAGGGCGACTGGCTGTCTGCAAGAAGTCGCCCGGCGTCATGCGTCGGCGAATGTCTGGCTGGTGCAGGCGCTGGTAGAGAGGCCACAGATTCTGCGGAATCCTGCCGTGGACGTCCATCTGCGACGCATTTTGGAGGCTTCCATTGAACACCTCGTATATCAGGCACGCGAGCGACCATCCGTCAACAGCGCCGGGCTTGGCGGCCTCGACCGCGTCCCACTTGCGCGTTTCAAACTCAGGCGCCATCCGTGCAGCGTATCCGGGAACAACGCCAGTAAAATTCCTGTATATCTGCTGGCCATCGCCCGTCAGCGCATCGACAAGCTCCAACCCGCCAAGTCTCCACTCGCCAGCCTTAGTGACAAACACCGTGGCCGCGCACAGGTTAGCATGAACCATTTTGCAGTCGACGCTAAGGAACTTTAGCGTCTCAGCGATCTTGTACAAACCCCACCGTCGCAGCTCCTCGTCGCTATCGTCGCTTCCTGCAACCAGTGACAGAGGAGTCACCGGCTCCGTTGCAATGTAAATAGCATCAGCAGTCTCGGCACCCTCCATATAACGCAGAATGCCGGGGTGTCTGAGTGTGCGCATGCGCTTGAGTGCGTTCTGAGCAGCTGTGGTAAAGCTGCTGCCGCGGGATTTGTCAAACACGAATACTGAGGCCGCTTGCTTGCTGCTGTCGGTCTTTTGACCATGATGCAATTGCCATATGCTTTGTCCCGAGTAGGCGTCTACTGGCGCGCCGATTGTATAGTGGAAATCAGGTATGCCGCTGCCTCCAATGCCGCCGACCTTGGAAAGTGTCGAAAACAAGTAACTCGATAGGCCAGACATTTATGTTCTTAACATCAAACAGACTGCTAATTTAAAACGATATAAAGAGTAAAAATAATATAAAATGAGGTTTTACGAACAAAAGAAATCGATGTATTGGAAAAAAATTGACAAAAAGCAGACAAATAAATAATAAAAAATCATGTGCCCGCAGCTACAGGAAATGATCTCGTTGCCCTGGGAATTGGCATTGCGGGAGCAGAGGCCATCTCGAGACAGAGCATACCGACCAGCGTGCCCATGCCAAACCCAACAATCGCATATCCCGTATACCTTGCCCATCCCGAGGAAGATGCATGCGCATCGTCGCTGGTAGGCGAGTCGCGTACAGCAGTGTCATCTGCGCCAACCAAAGCACTGGTCAGTGGGTTTTGTTGGCTAGAGAATAAATGTACAGTAGACATAAAGTATTTACATACACGGGGTATATCAAGTATTAGTGACAAGCAGGCAGGAAAACAAGCACTGGTAACCTAAAAGTTCCTACAATATCAGCAACTAAAACACTTGTTCAATATGTGATATTCTTTCCCAAAAACTTACCTTGCTAGACAGGCCGATTGCTTTTTCAACAGTCGCATCGGGCAGTGTATCGCTTGCTCGAGAGCAGCAGCTGCACGCGCCTTGTTGACTAGCTCTGGAGACGACCGATGATCATTTGATGGTCCCGAATCCTTTTCCGTAACAACGACGGGACTCAGGGTCATGATCGAAGCAAATGGCGATCGGGTAGCTGCGGAATACAAAGAAGATTCGGCAGCCAGTGGCTTATTGTGGTCCGCCACGTCAGCTAGCAGCGGATGAGCAACGATATCTGCAAAAGAGTCAAAAGTATCCGCGGTGTTTGCTCTTTTGCGCGCAGCAAGACCATCAGTTGCTCTATTGTCTACTAAAGCAGAGGTTACTGCTGGAACAGAATGCTGCTGCTGCTGCTGCTGCTGCTTGAATTCGTCGTATGTCGGGAACTGCGTTGCAGGCGTCTGCTGGTGATGCTGATTGACAAGAGGAAGGGACGCAAATGGCGGCGTCGAGTTGGAGGACAGAGTAATGTCAGAGAAATGGTCCAAGTTGGGTGCAAATTTTCTGCGTGGAGCTGATGGCGGGTAGCAGGGCTCGCTGATCTTTGACAGGCTGCTCGGCGACCTTGTCGGTCTATATGCCGGGCCCAGGCTTCTATGGCGAATACCGGTTCTCTGGTCTCTGCGCGATATACCACCAGTGCTGATGCTTGCCTGCGCCGAAGCAACAGACGATGCGCCGGAATTTCCAGAAGAGGAGAGCAGGCTAGCCACGCTTTCACGAAGCAGATGCACGGCCTTTTCGGTTTCCAAATCCTGCTCGTCCTCCCAGCGGCTGTCGTTGCCAGTCTGCCCTGATGTGCCGTATAAAGCTGGATGTTGCATTTGCATAGGCTGCTCAGAGTGCCACTGGTCGTGGCCCTGCTGATAATGTGTGTCTGCTGAGTCTCGATCAGGTCTTTGCTGCGGCTGCTTTCCCATGCTCTTGCTCTTGTCATTAGGCTGGCGATGACTATAGCTACTGGAATGTTCGTTTGTGGCACTGGTATTGTCGGAGGTAGAAGTGGCAATTGAGGGATCTCTAAAGCCACTGTTTTTGCTCTTGCTAGCATCTTCGTATTCGTCTTCGTTGTCGCTAGATGTCAGCGAAATAACACCGCTGCTTTCGCTTCCAACAGCGACCCACTGGTCTATATAGCAACACAGTCAGAAAGCACATTTTTTCGATAGTAGAAACAAGCAATTAATAAAAAAAAGGAATTGCGCTTGCTTTAAAGGCATAGGGGAGAAACAGCGGAACACAAAAGTCAGCAGGTATAATATAAATTGCCTATGCAATTAGAGAGGGGGGATTTTCTTTTATTTGTTTGCAAGAGCACTCGAGCAGTAAAAGAGAACAAATGGCAGAGAGAGGATTTGCCTTGTGCAAAGCATGCTGCGTATGTGTATCCCAGGTAAAATAGAAAGAAAAAAGGTCCCAGGAACTTACCGCTTGGAGTCAAGTGTCCGCTGACGTAGGCAGACCCAGTAATGGATTCAATTGGCGTAGAAACAAAGACGGCATGGAT
Source organism: Coemansia asiatica (assembly GCA_027478445.1). NCBI lineage: Eukaryota > Fungi > Kickxellomycota > Kickxellomycetes > Kickxellales > Kickxellaceae > Coemansia > Coemansia asiatica. The sequence goes on from JANBOH010000061.1 coordinate 18,586, forward strand.
GTCCTTGCTGTTTTGGTTATGAAGATGGCCGAGATCGTCCAGGACGCTGCTGGCATTGCCTACTGGCTGTTTAGCGCCGCGTGCCTGCTGCAGCTCACGGATACTGGCTCTAGAATGAACATTAAGCTGCTGCTGCTGCTGTAGTTGTAGCTGTAGCTGTTGCTGCGCATTGCTGTTGGCTCTGGAGCGCTGAAACGCTAGTCTAGCAGCATTACTAGCTGTTTGGGATTGTCTACGGTTCTGCTGTTGCTGTGAAAATGGATGGTTGTTAGAAGACATTGGTTGCTTGTTTATAGAGATATAGATGTGTTTATTAGTGCTTGGTAGTGATAATGTTAGTTGTATTGCTCTGTTCGCATGTCCCAGTTGGCTTATAGAGGAAGCTGTATACGTTGTGCTGAGATACAAGGATGCATAGAATACTAAGAAAAGAGAATAAAAATAAAAAGAAGAAGAGCAGAAGAAACAAGAAAAGGCAAGTTCGTTATAAGCAAAAGGAGAGAAAGAAAAGATGTAGGCCTCTTCCCAGCTGCGCTTTTTCGCATATAGAAAACGATGCCTTTTTTTCTTTCTAGCACACCACACACTGATGGTAATGATGCAAAACCCAAGTCACCTGAATGCCGCCTCAAGTGCTTGTCATGGGTGCTCCTCACACACAAACTCATATTCGCAGGCAACAAACATGCTTTGCTTGTCTTCTTTCTCAGCTTCATTGTAGTCTGGCATAACCAGTGCCAGTGAAAGCTTTTTAGCCTGTGGTTGCTTGTGCATTGAGACAGAGCTAAAAACAAAGTTTACTCTACAAAACTGGCAAAAAGTTACCAATGATGGCCATGGGAATGCCAAACAGATCGCGCTTGATGGTGAACGAGAAGGCGCAAGGCACGGCAACGCCGTCTGGCCTGACCAAACAGCATTCAGACATAACGGAGTGCTCCGAGTTTTCAAACGCATGCTCAGCAAATTGCTCCCAGTAGACAACAGCCGACGACGTATCCATCAGCTCGAAGATAAACCGGTTGCCGGCCATCAATAGCTGGCGGTCCCAATGCGTCAAAATCGAAAACTCCTTGCCCACCAGAGCAATCTCGCCCGAGCGTCGCCATACCACGGTGGGCGTACCGATGAAGCCAATAAGCTTTTCGTACTCCATGAGAGCGCGCTGGAACGACTTTTCCATGAATATCAGGTCTTCGTAGGTCAGGTTGCGCAGCTGGGCTACCAGCGACGGGCGGAAGTGCGCGATGGCGCGGCTGATGCGCATGATGTCCCTCTTGCCCATGCGCCCGCAGATGTGTCTGAAGAAGAAATGGAAGCCGTTGTAGTACTTGTATGGCTCGGTCACCGACGAGTATACCTGCGCTGGGCTCTGCGGGTACACTGGGTTGAGTCCATAGACCGCGGGCCCTGATGTTGGCGGTCGGCTCAGCGGATTGTGCGTGTCGTCGCCTAATATCTGCGCATGCGGCGGCGGCGACGGCCGGACCAGCGGCGCGCCTCCAGAGAACTGCTGCTGCTGGACTAGTGACTGGCTCTGGTTCTGGCCTTGCCACGAGTCTTGTCGTGGCATGATGTTGTTGGCAGCAGGCGACAGCGATGAGGAGGTGGCCGCTGCCGCCATCTGCGGGCGATGCTGCTGGGCTAGCCGCGACTGCGACTGCGACTGCGACTGCGACTGCGAGGGCACAAGCGAAGGCAATTGACCTTGGCTTTGAATCTGCGATTGAGTTAACGACGATGTCGGCGGTTGTGTTTGTAGTGATGGAGCCCACAGCGAGTTTGGTATGGATATAGTGCTGTTTGCCGTCAGCAGTGGCTGGTGCTGGCTATTGGTCGCCGATGCCAGATCCGCAGCATCGGACGGGGCAGGCAGCGCAGCAGAAGCGTTGTTGAACAGCGGGTACGAAAACATGCTGGACAGAAACGCATACTCGAGGTTGATGGCTTCGGATCCAAAGTTTAAGGCCGTCGGTGCCGCTTGCAGGCCTGTCGGGACGGAGGCAGACGTAGACGTAGACACAGACGCAGATGCAGAGCCTACAGCTGTCACACTAGAAGCAGCAGCAGCACCAGTGGCAGTGATAGCGACTGGGCCAGGTGCCGACATGCCCGAGATGCCGGCAGCAATGATTGCAGGCGATGGCGACGACTGCGAAAAGACAGCCATCTGGGCCATTGCTTGGAGCTGTTGCTGTTGCTGCTGCTGCTGCTGCTGCTGTTCTAGCAGCGGAGCCAAAAAATTCATATGTGCAGACAAGGCAAGAAGAATCGAGGACGGGTTAGCAGATGGTGGTGTATTGTATGTGTGGGTTGGGGGTGTGCACAAAGGAAAAGAAGGAGGGCGAGCAGGCAGAGGGCAAAAGACAACAAGTCTTGAATAACAGAAAAGCGAGAGAGTATGTGCATGCAAGGATTATGAGAAAGCAGAAAAGAAATTGAGCAACAAGACTTGGCCAATGCGTCTCTGCTTTACAATCAACAAAAAAACAGCTGCAAAAAAAAAGTACGGTTTCTAGGCCACTTTTAGTGGCACTTCTACAGTGTGCCAGAATTGTCAGCAAGACAAGATGCCCTTTTTTATCTTTGCAGACACGCAACGGCAGAATTCGAAACAGACGTTCCACAGCAGCGCTTTGCAGAGCAGACAAGAAAGGCAGGCTGCCCAAGCAAACGTCGCAAACAATGGGCTCGTGACTGTTTCTAGTCTCGTCTGCCAGCCATTTGGACAGAACCAGGCTCCACAAGGGCCTAACCAAAACCAGGCCATAGAAGAGTAGAGCCTGAGCTGCTGCTTGCTTTTCTTTGAAGAGAAGCCCCGCTTCAGAGAGAATTGGCATCAGCAGTAGATGCACAAAAATCCCCATTTGGGCAGCCTGGCACATGTCAATGCACCCTTCTTCCCCATCCCCACCAGCCATCGTCGCAGCAGCAATTTGCAGCAATTTGCTGCCAATGGGCGTGCAGGGCCAGCCCGGAGGTCGGCGCTGAGCTGAGCCGATCTGGGTGCGGCGATGGAGATGCTGGGCCAATGGGACAGACGCAATCTCTTCTTGAAATAAAAGGACGACGATCATCGGCAGGCAACAGCAAAAAAAAGAAAGGGAAGGAGAAAGGAAGAAAGAGTTTGATATGCTTGCTTCTCCACCCCACATATTAACCATAAAGCAGAAACAGTCGTCTACAGTGGCTTGGGCTTACCTTGAGTGTTTGGCTGGCAGGGCTCGCCAGCATCAGACACAATGCCCGTGCTTGCATCTGCTGGATCAGTCACTGCTGCAGCAGACGGTTCCTGGGCATCGGCGCTGTTTTGCTGGGACGCGCACTCGTCGATTCCCAGCAGATACTTTGCCTTTTTGCGCACACCATCGACGCAGGTGCTTGCAATGCCTCTTTTCAAGCATCGAGCGCACGGCCGGCTATCATCACATGTCAGGTGTGACTTTTGGCAGTGATTGCACGCTCGATTTGCCTTGCGCTTTTTGCCCTTTGCATTGACACTGCTTTTGGCTCTGGCAGAGCTACCTGCGCTGCTGCTGTTGCCATCTTCGTAGTCATCGTTGTTGTTATTGTTGTTGCTGCGCTTGTGGGCTATGGCCAGCGGCGGAAGTGCGAGGCTTTGGTTCTGATTCTGCGAGCCAAACGTTTTCATTGGGCCTGGTGGCAATTTCAGAACGCTGTGCTGTGGTTGTAGATTCTGGTGTTGTAGATTCTGGTGGTGGTGGCTTTGCGTGCGATCCAGCGCATTGATGCTGGGGAGAACAGGAGCTGTCGAGTTGAGATATGCTATGGACGTGCGCTGGTGATTTCGAGACATAGGGACTGTCGGTACAAATGAATAATATAAAAGAGTGTTTAATATTGACAACCAGAAACAGGGGAGAGCATGAAGCGGGTTAGAGAAGAAGACAAGCATGGAACGGACAAAAAAAACTTTTTTAATAGCGCAAATAAAAAAGCTATTTCCCCTGTCCCAATTTTGCCCAGACATTTCATTTGCCTGTCCAGTCTCTCGCCATTAACCAAGGCACTTACAAAGCACACATACACAATTAAGCCCCTGAGCGGTTTGTCAGTGCTCCTCCCCACACAGTTGCTCTGCTCATGGCACAGCCAGGTTCTGAACCAGCGCATGTGCTCATGCCCATTTATTATCCTTTTTTAGGGCACAGCCAGCACATTCTCCAACCAGCTCTGGCTCTCTCGGGAATTCACGGGAAGCAAATAGGGCAGGCCGCTCGGCCCTCGGTATTTTGGCATGCTCTGTGCAGAATGCAGCAGCAGGGTCTGTGACAGCTGTTTCCTCCTATGTTTGTCTCTTCCAACAACCAATAACACATATCTCAGGCTCACAGCTTTTTCTTTTTGCCTGTGGTAATTCGCGCATGTTTGCCCAGATCACATGGCCCGTCCCCCACAACCCTCCGCGCGTCCAAGCACAGCGCCATGCAACCCATGCACAAGCCGTTGCTGCCCAATCTGTTTCAAAGCACATCTCACCTCGCTCTTACTCTTTTGCTCTGTTCGTCGTTCAGCTCGCTGCTTCTGACTCTGGACCACTATTGTATTTCAGCTCTCTCCTCCTTCCCTACACACACACATACACACACACACATACAAAAATTATTAGCAGCTGCCATATGCCGGCATACAAGCGAGGGAAAAAGTCGCGTCCAAGCAGCGCAGCAGAAACGCCTTTGTCCCAGCAGGACGCCAAAGAAACCGCGGAGCCTCTGGCCAGTTTCAAGGAAAGCGGCATCACCAACTTGCTCAGCGTATCCAAGCCCTTCAAAAACGCCGATTACAAGAGCAACCGCCGGTGGAAGAACCTCAAGCAGATTGTAGTCCAGGAGGAGCAGGCCAGCGACTGGCCCGTCGACTTCCCCACCCACTGGAACATCGACGCGGCACCGTCGCTGATGCCACAGAAAAAATACTGCGACCTCACGGGGCTTCCCGCCAGATACACCGACCCAAAGACTAACATCAGGTATCATTCGGCTGAGGTCTACCAGCTGATCAAGACCCTGCAGCCCGGCTCTGAGCAGCAGTATCTGGCCCTGCGCAATGCCAGCGTCGTGCTGAAATAAAGACTAACTTGATTTGTGATTTTGGCAGTGATCCGTTGATTTCATATTTAATTTAGCTCTTTAGCAACTGATTCCGATTTTTTTTTTAACTTTTCTTTTCCATAGCATTTGTATTTCCCAACAAAACCTATATTTTTTATCTTTTATCTTCATTCTCTGTATTGACCATGCGCGCTACCTCCGCGTTTGGCAAAGCTGCTCGGGCAGGCCTTGCAGGCGCGATGCGTACCAGCGTTGCGCCCATGATAGACGTCACCGATCCGTGTTTCCTGCGACTCCTGCGTCTGATATCTCCGTTCGGCAACCACCAGCTGTGGACAGAAATGGTCCATGCAAACACATTTTCGCGCGGCCAAATGCACAAAGACCCCATTAAGCTAGCAAATCATATCCCAGTCTACGAGCTCCGGGACTTTTCTTACGGCACGGTAGTTCAGATCGGCGCCTCAGACCCGCACGACGCATATGTCGCTGTAACAGAGCTCCGTCGGCTGGGCGTGCGCCATATTAATCTTAACTGCGGATGTCCCTCGCACAACGTCCAGATGGGCTCGTTTGGCGCCGTTCTGATGACCAAGCCAGAGCTGGCTGCGCAGATCGTCAAAGCCATGCTAAACGCTGCCAATGAGTCTGCTACTGAAAGTAGGCCGCCAGCTAATATCAGCGTCAAGTGTCGCATAGGTATCGACGAAAATGAGTCACCTGAATTTCTGCGCTCGTTTATAGACTCGGTTATCGGTGCTACGAGCTCTGCTGTCTCCAGTCCTGAACCCGTCTCCTTTGTGCTGCATGCACGCAGAGCATGGCTCAATGGCCTGTCGCCAGAGCAGAACCGCAAAATACCGCTTTTAAATCATGCTAGGGTATACGAAATGGCACGCGAATATCCGCATATCCAGGTTGTCGTAAATGGCGGCGTAGATACCGCCCAGGCCGTGCACGAGCACCTAAAGAGCGTCGATGGCGTGATGATCGGTCGTAAGATCCGCGAGGACCCGTGGTTCCTGTCTGAGCTGGACCAGCATATTTATGGCGAGTCCTCGCATCAGATCCCAAAGGTTATCGATGTGCTTGACCAGTACCTGGGATTTGCTGACCATATGCACAGCGAGTATGCTATGCGCTTTACGCGGCTTGCTCGGCCCCTGTATGCTTTGTTTGCTGGAAGAAAAGGCAAGGCGTTTAGACGCAATCTAGCACAAGCTCTTGCGCAGGCTAAATCTGATAGAGTCGGTGTCACTGCTGAAGACGAGTTTCAATACAAGGTTCGGTTCAGCGAGATCGTTGCAGAAGCCGTCCATAACGCAGAAAAAGAGCATACTCAGAGCGCAAAGGCAGCTTTGCCAGTCCATGCAGATATAGGTGACAAAACTGAGCAAACAGCAACTGCAGGCAATTTAGCTGCTTGAAACAAAAAAAAAGTGAGGAAATGCAATGGGACTTCTATTAAAATTCGTTGGTAAGCGAAATGATGTTATTACCTTGAGTAAAAAAAAGGATGCAGTCCAGCTACGAGCTACGGGCCGTTGTTTCCGCCTTCTGGAACAGACTCTTTAGTCCTATCTTGCCCAGGCTTTGGCGACTGCTGCTGCTGCTGCTGCTGCTGCCATGTGAAGATGTTGGGCGAGACCCTGAATACCAAAAACTTTGCCTTGCTCAGCTCCTCCATCATCTTGTGCTCAAAGTCTGCATGCGCATGCGTTGTCTCAGCAATCCTGAGCAGCTTGCGTGCGCCAGCGCGAGAAATGGCATAGGCCAGGTTGTTGCAAGCGCCATCGTCGACACGGCGGAAGGCAAGCGGGTGTGAGCCGGTCCAGTGAATCGGGATATCATCGTGATGGCCCGAGTCAGTGCCATTTGCCGGCGGCCCAAGCTGCAAGACGTCCCAGTCTCCGGGAATCGCCATCAGCGCGCTGTAAAGCCGAAGCTGCGGGCTGGAGCCAGCCACAACGTGGTCCTCGATAATAAGCGCATCCATGAACCCGCGTTCCTCCATATCGCGGTAAATCCCCTTATGCGGCCGCCAGCACTCGCGCTGAAAAATCATAGTCTGCAGGGGATCCACGGGCGTCGGCACCGAAACCGGCCATCTCTCTACTTTGATCTCCAGCCTCCTGCTCGCTTCCTCCCACAGCCCATTCGACACTGCTCTTTCTGCCGGCCTCTCCACAACATATATGTGGTCAAAGCCCAGATGCTGCCTGCGCAGACTCAGCTCCTCGTGCGAAAACCGATGCAGAAAGACCTGGTAGGAGTGTCTAAAATATAGCAGTGACAGTGCTATAAGCACAAATGTGCCCACTGAGGCTACTGTTAGAGCCCAAAACATGTCGATGGCCTTGATGCTAGCTAGGCATCGCTGCCATAGAGTTAAGTTGCGCCGCCGCTTTACATAGCTCTTTTTGCGCGCTCTGCTCTTTTCTGCGTCGCTGAGGTTGTCGTATTTTATTGAATCTTCTAACGACCGCGCTACGAGCTCGTACGACGAAATCAAAGCCGGGTTATTGGCTGATAGCATTTCGAAAAATTAAAGTAGATTGATTATAAGTACAAACAGCGGGATTGAGAAAAAGAAAGTGAGGAGAATTTTAAAAGGAGGAATTGAAAGGGGCGTAAAGAAAGGAAAGGGAGGGTTTTTTTTTAAAAAAAAATGGTTTTCAAATTCGAAAAAGTACAAAAATTGTTTGTAAAAAGAGACAAAATGCTGCCACGTCACAAAGAAGCAAAAAAAAAAAAATAAGAGCTTAAAATAGCTTGGCTCAGTTTTATTAACATTTAACCTCTGGTCAAGACGTCAACGCCGCTGTCGGTGACTACCAGCGTGTGCTCGTACTGCGCAGACCGACCGCCGTCCTCTGTAGCGATGGTCCATCCGTCGGGCCACTGGATGCCCCGAGCGACGCCCTGGCACAGGATAGGCTCGATCGTAAACGCCATGCCCGGAAGCATCACCCCGGGCTCGCTGTTGGCATGATGGTAGATCAGCGGGTTCTGATGAAAGTCGCGGCCGATTCCGTGGCCTGTCAGTTCCTCAGAAACCGAGTATCCAAGCGACTGCGCCAGACCGCCGATTGTCTCGCCTATCGCTGAGAACGGCACACCTGGCCCGCACGCCTGAATCGCCAGATCAAGCGCCTCCTGGGTAGCCTGCATCAGCATAACCCCCTTGTCGTCCACTTGGCCAACGCCAAATGTCGCTGACGTGTCTCCATGGAACCCGCACTTGAACACAGTTACGTCGATGTTGATAAAGTCGCCATCTTTCAATGGCCGAGAGTCTGGGATACCGTGCGCAATCACATTGTTGACGCTTGTGCAAACTGCCTTTGGGAATCCCATGTAGTTTAGACAAGAGGGATAGCCGTTCTGCAAGACAATGTATCTTTGGATCTCTGCGTCTATCTCGGCTGTCGTCACTCCTGACCTGACCATGGTCCTGCCCAGAGCCAGCGCGTCGCGAGCCACACGCGAGGCTTCGCGCAGCTTGTCGATCTGCTCTCTGGTCAGCCTTGGAATCTCCAATGGCCACGTTGGTGGCTGCCCGGTTTTTGCATATGGCGGGCGCTCTATATGTGCAGGTATGCTATCCAATGAGGGCTCCTTTGGCTGGGGCTTGCTGGGAACCAACGAGGACGGCGTTATCCGCTCGTAGACTCCAAAATCAGCGTCTTTGGACAGTGATCGCCGCCGAATACGCGGATAACGTAGTGTCGTACCCGTTGACAGCGCCCTCAGCACCGGCATCTGTAGTTGGCGTACAGATGCCAATGCCTTGATCCTCGAGACAAGCATTATAAAAAAATAGAAATATATTCGCTGATGATATGTGCTGTGAAGAAGAAGAAGAAGAAGAAGAAGATGAGGAAATAGAGAGGCATGATATGGTCGTTTCGAAATAACCAAGTATTGATTGCATTTGATTAGATTATATTTTTTGATCTTGAGGGCAGATCAAGCCAAAGTGAGATAGTGACGAAATGAGTAAAGAAAAAAGTGCCTTTTTTTTCTAGCTCTGCACGCATTTTATAAAGTACATCCTTTTCTTGTTCTGCTCTTGAGTATATTTGATTTTTGAAAGCATATTACACTAGTTTTCTTTATCTTTTTTGCAGGGCACTTGCGCTTCTTGGATATTGCAAATGGCAGAGTGCGACACAGTCAATAGCACAGATAAAAATAGTGTTGCGTGCGCAAGCATCGACAAGGAGCTGCTGGAGCTCTTTGATGTTCTGACACAATACCAGCACATACGTGGCAGCGCCAATCAGGAGCTGAAGCAGGCATACTTTGACCTCACCCTGGCAAAGCGATCTGCAGGGTACAGATGGATATCACCTGATCTCTATAGTGGCCGTGCACAGGCCATTGCCACTGCCGCCATCGACCCACGCACCGGCCACGTCAGCATTGTGCGTCGCGATGTCGCCAGGCGAAGGACAAGCGAGAAAAGCTCACAGGAGCAGCAGAAGGAGATGGGGGATGAGGGTCAGGGTCGCTCGGGGCTGCGGCAACGGCGTGAGCGGAAGGGCAGCGCGAACAAAGACAAGGACAAAGAGGAGCCGGGAGAGCAGAACAATGGCGAAAGCGACGAGATGAGGGCACTGGACGACCCACTGCTGTGGTTTGGCATGCTGGTGCCGCCCAGTCTCAAGGACGCTCAGCGCGGATTTGTAACGTCGCTCGATCGGCTTATTGCGCTTGGCCAGGTCAAGCAGCAGCTTCTCGTCAAACAGCAGAGGCTTCAGCAGAGAATTGCTCAGACACAACAAAAGAAGCAAGAACAGGGCATGAAAAAATAATAATAGATTTCATTTACTTATTTATTTATTTTTTAATCTGTGCTTGCTCACTGATGAAAAAGAGGGGATAGACATAGAAGCATTCTTTGCAAACAAAACTTTCCTGTACAGGGTAAAGTGTATCTTTTTTCCCTTCCTTCTCCTCCTTCTATCTTGGCAAGAGCTAATTTTTACTTTTTCATTTCTTTACTTTTTCAAGTTACATTTGTTTTTTTTTTTAACTGCAGTTGATACATACCTGTTCATAATAGAAGGCAGCTCGGCCCTTGCTCTCATTTCGACACATATACTTTTTTTTTTGGTTTTGATGGCCCAGCCAACCGTCCAAGCAGCAGCACAGGTGTGTGGCATTGCCGAGGACCTGTGCTCACAAGAGGCATGCATACTGTTTGACGCGCCCATACGACGACTAAATACCAGTGGAGACAAAACACATAGCATCAACAGCAATAACTATAGCGATAGCAGCAGTAGCAACAACAGGGGCTCGCTTCTGACTACCGCGCTAACAACACTTTTGCAAAAGCCCACGCTCGCACTGACACAGTCGTTGTTTGGAGGAAACAGCAAGTCTCAGATAGCAGCTGGCAGCCATCTTGAAAAGCTGCACTCGGGGCTTCTGAGCTCTCAGGAGCTCAAGCACGGCAAAGGCGCAGTGTGGCTGTCCTGGGAAGACTGCCGCTGTCTGTTTCAGGTTTTTTGTAGCTTTGAATACGTCGATGCTCTGGGCAAGCCGACCTCGCTTGTCGACACTTTTGTCTCTCGGCTGACAGCTGGCGAGGCTGTGTCATCGGCATCTGGCACGACTGGTCCTGGATCTAGCAGCAAAAATGTTATCAACAGCATGCGCCGTCGTCGTAGATCAACCAACGTCGCTGATGGCTCTACAGCTACTACAGCTACTTCTGCGTCGGGTACGTCCGAGCTATGGCGAGGCTGGAGTGGCAATCAGGACATGGAACCAAGCGACGATTCAGAAAGCGAAGACAGCCTGCGTGCAGCAGCATGGCACCTTATTTCCAATATATTTGCACGAGCCACATCGCTTAAAATATCGGCCGAGGCAGAGGAGGTCTCGGAAAGCGAAGCGCAGGCAGTGCTCACATGGTTCCCACAGCTGGAGTATCTAGAGATTCAGAGCATCCCTTGTGCATCGCTTCGCTTCTGGAGCAGCTGGCTTCCTGGCCGACTGAGCTGCTTGAAGATACAGTATGCTGGACTCGATCTGCAGAAGACACTTGATCCCGATGGTCTTTCTGGCAAAGACACGACGGTTCTTTGGAGTCGTCTGGCGCTTCTCGATCTCTCATCGAATCCAGGCATCAACCTTGAGCCCCTGGGCGGACCGCTGGCTCAGAAAATCGGCAATGTCTCGCGGCTTTCGCTAGCGCAGTGTGAGCTGGACAACGTGCCCAAATCTCTTAGTCTGCTGTACAATCTCGGATGGCTTGATTTGCGCGACAACGGGATCGATGACGTCTCCGACATTTCTCTGCGTCTAGGAAGCATTGTAAGGCTAAATCTGGCAAACAACAACATATCAGACGTCTCTGGACTACGGCGACTGTGGGCTCTAGAGGCCCTGGACATGTCAGCCAATAAAATCTATCATTGGTCTGCGTTTCTCTCTCTGCGAAATCTGCCACTTCTAAAAGAGCTTTTTGTTCTAGACAATCCGTTTACTCGAGATCCTAGCCAGCAGCAGGGGTATCGAGCGCAGATATTCTCTGCCTTTGATCATCGCGATGTTTTACTCGAGCTAGATGGAAGCGGTCCCAGCGCACAAGAGCGTCGCGCTATGGCCAAGATACCACGGGTAGCCACTGGCCATGCAAATACGGCGGTCCAGCGCGCAGCTGATGTACCGTCAGCAAGACAGCGCCGCCCAAAAGTCGCCTTTATTGAAGAGGCCGAGGCAGATGATTATGACGATAACGAGAGCCATAACAGTAGCAGCAGCGTTTGCGGCGACGAAGACGCGGATGCAGATGAAGATACAAAAAGCACTAACTCTATTCCGCAAAGAACTGCCTCTGTATTTGAAAAGACACCACATGTTTTGCGCGCATCGGAGCTACAGGCAGTCACTGTTGCTGCTGCTCATAGACGCAGCAACGTGGGTAGCTCTATCCTTGGATCGCCTCATCCGCGTGGAATTCCTGTAAAACAAGGTCCTGCTTTGAGGCGACGGGCCACAGCTACTACGCCCAGCGGGCTGCTGATTTCGCCGTCTCGGTTGCAAAAGCAGCAGACATACTCGGTACCATCTAGCTTCAGCACTCGATCTGGAAGACCTGCAGTCAGCAACATAGGCATGGGGATTGTTATGGGAATGGGTATGGAAATGGGTGTGAGCAATGCTGATAACGCTCGCATAGCCGGTGTCTCTGGGCTAATGGCTGGTCGTGATCCAGAAAGATACCGTCGCAAGGTCGAGATGATGCGCGCAGAAGCGGGCTCTTCGTGGCTCCGTGCATTTACAGAGCTACAGTCGCAGTCATCCAGGGCATCGCGGTCGGCACTGGCCTCGGAGTCACCCTTGTCTGCAAATAACGTGTCCCATTTTGAAAGCGAGCTTCATGCGAAGGCAGACTTGCTCTCGTTGCACACGCTGGATAACAGCTCACAAGTGTCTTCTCCAGAGCAAAGCAGTGCCTCGGACACCAAGCTGCCGAGCTTTCTATTTCCTCGGCGACGCAATGCGGGTCCGCGTAAAAAAGAGATTGCAAGACTTCCTCACTATAGCGACGAGAGCATAAAATCAGCATGCGATGATCAGCAACGTCATCAAGAGAAGCTAGCAACGGCTGCAGAAGCTGAAGCAGAAGCATTAAAAATTTCTCGTGACAATGAAGGCTCTTTACAGCTGCCAGTAGACACTAGTGACGCTGATTCAGGTAGAAATCGTTCTGAGCAGCTAGATCAGCAACAAGATAAAGATAGAGACACAACAGGAACTACCGATGATGAGCCAAATCAGCAGCTTAGCGTGCTTCAGGACATCCTGCAGCGCAATCGTGACTTGTGCATTTTCGACCAAGACGTTGCAGTTTTAAGGTTCCAGTTTGTTCCAATAGTCGAGACGCCACTGGTGAACGATAAAAGCATAAGCAGCGGTAGCCGTGTGATCCGTCGCACTGAGTGCGGCATGCGCACAGTAGTTGCTACGCAAAGCGAGTTGATTGAGATAGGGATCTCAGAAGACGGAGATCAAAAATTTTGTTCTACGACACCGCTCTCTGCTGTGGTCCGTGTCAAAAGCCTTGGCAAAGACAAAAGCGGTTCTTTTTTGGCGGAGATCAAGGGCGATCGCTTCGACTCGCCTGTGTGGATACATATGGCATATTCATCCAAGATAATGGCTGTGCTGGAATCGGCAGCACAGGAAAATGCGGGCTTGAGCGCTGGTCTAGAGGCACGCGTGTACAAACAGGCAGAGTGTCTTCGATGTGGATGGAAAGGCTATACCGATCGCGAACACGAAGTATTTGAAATTTTGCTTGCAGATGGATGCGACAAAACTCAAGAATTTACTGTTTTGGAGCCTGGGCCAACAGAGATAAAGTGCGCAAGGTGTGGACGGCGTTATATGCGAGAGTTTTATGCTGGCGAAAAGACAGACGAGCTCGACTCTACGTCTATGTCTGCATCTGCGCTTGTATCAGCAGATACGGCTAATATCGGGACAAGCTCTTGGCGACAGGCGTTGAAGGCACGGCGCACCAAGGGGACGGATGGCAGAAAGACCAGACTTTCTTTGGAGTCTAGCGAACGGCAGGCAGAGCACGTGCAGAGGGCATGCACTGCTATGGCTGCAGATATGGCATGCATGGCCGATGTTGCAGTTCCAGGGTGCTTGGCTTTTGGCGAGGCTACCAATGCAGTGCGTCTCTTTTTGGAGCTCAGCGTGTTTACCGCTGATGCAGAGCGCCTTATGCGGTGGGTCCCTGCTGGCCTGATTCGTCAGTCACAACCGATTCTCCCCACGATCATAGCAGCAGCTCCAGCTGAAAAGCCTGTAGCATCAAGCAAGTGGGGGCTTTCTTCGCTGCTTGGGGGTTCCAGTGTGCAGCAAAAGCAGCACCAGCAAAAGCAGCAACAACAGCATGAGACTAAGCAGTCTAGTCCGTTATTATCGGCTGGCTTGCAAAAGATTTGCACGGATACCTCGTCTGACTGGCGAGTCTCTGCAGAGCTCAAGCCAGCTCTGTGCGAGCAAGCAGTGTTTCTGGCTTTGAGCTCACACGCTATTTATGTGTTTTCGCCAACATGGGGAGCCCTAGAGGCAACATCGATGACGCCGTCAATGCGCGCAGAGATCGAGCTGCAGCCAGAGCGCTATCTAGCCCTGGTCTTCTCCTTGCCTTTGACAGGTCTTGGACGGATAGACATTGGACCCAATCGCCAGTACCTTGCTCTACACTCTTCGCTGCTTTCGTCTCTGAAAGAGCCCACGCCTCACTGGAACGCTGCTGCATTGGAAACTTTGCTTTCACCGTCTCTGAATCCAGCCTATCCTTGCTCTGGCTCTTCAGATGCTGCTCGCGCTGACTTTGTTTCATCGAAGCACCAACAGCGCAATCCAGCTCTTGCTGGGGGTAAGGGAGCGTCGTCGTGCGTGCTTATGATCAGAGACCGCCTGGCCTGCTCAGACTTGCTAGATGCACTAGTTGAGATTGGCTACGAAACTCGCGTATTGGACTCGGGTGCTGGCGCTGGTAGCGGTCGCCTGCGTGCTATCAACCACGATATCGAGTGGGCAATGCATCATCTGGTACAGCAAGTATTTTTGCGCCCAACAACTTTTGCAAATATCGATGACAATAACGATAACGATAACGATAACGATAACGAAAATGGCAACAGCAACAGCAATGGCAATAGCAGTGGCAGTGGACATGTTGGAGAGGCCACTAGAAGCTCATCTGTCGAGCAGGATAGAAAGCGCGCGCTTAGCGCTTTGAGATGCGAACTTTTGCGCTCGCCTAGCAGCTGCCAGCCGGGAGCCATGGTTGACTCTGCCAGCGGTGACAATGTAATCATCGACAAGGTCACCTACGAGTTTATGAAGCTATATTTCTGTGTCGGGCTTGCATCAAGGTCTGGTATCGAGCCGCTGACGCTTGTTGGCTCGCCGCATTTTGTGTACATTGTACGCGAACGTGTCGATATATGGCCGCCGCCAGTGCCAGACATGCGGCTTCTATACCGTCGCTGGCAGCGCATTGCGCCGCCGACAATTGTCACTTCGGATCCAGATAACTATGACCCGGAGACGTTGACGCAGGAGCTGGCTCGGCGATCGAACGCGACTAGTGTGGCCAGCAGATCCAGCGTGGCTAGCAGAAAGAGCGAGGATGGCCAGTCAGTGGGCGACACTGCTTTGGAGGAGGAGGGGAGCAACGCAGCAGACAGCTCGCTGCTTTCTCAGCTTGTGTCATCTACGATCTGTCAGTATGATCGTGTCAGGCACGCAAGGCCCATTGCTGATCTCAGGCGCATAGTACTTGTGCCGACCGCTGTCGCCGCTGTTCCTTGCCCAGAAAACAGAAAATCCGAGGAATTGCTCAGCAAGAGCGAGTCTTCAGACAATGAAGAAGTTCTTGGATGCACTGGAACTAGCTGGCATGCCATGCTTCGCGTCGAGTTTTCCACTTCCGAGAAGATCGATAGCCAGGACAGGGCAGTCGATAATGTAGTTTCAGAGGCCGACTGGCATGGCTGGAATGTCTGGTTTGCAACGACTACCAGTGCTCGCGAATGCGCTGAGGCACTGCAGCAGCTGGCTGTTTCTGTCGGGACATTGGATGTCGAGTTTATCGAGGCTTGAATAGAAACCCTTTTGTTGTTTTTTTTTCGAGTCTCTCAATTTGTCTATATTTCTTTTTATATTTACTTTTTGTAAGATGAATCAACGAAGAAGTTATTAGATTATTGTATTGTCAAGCTTTGCGGCTAGCTCGGTACTTTCCTCGTCGCTGTTATCGTCTTTATCTGAAGTTGGCTTCTGCAAAACCCTTTCGTAGCTGACATTGCCCAGTCTGTCCGTCACTTCTCGATAAATCCCTTTGCGAACCAGCCTTGCCATTTTTCTATCGCCGATCTCGCTTTCATTGTTGGAGCCGATATCTAAATCATGAACATCTTCGTCTTCTTTGAAATCCAAATCAGAGTCGGTTTCGCTGTCGCCATCCTCAACGCCATCGCTTGTTTCAGAGCCACTGCCACTATCTTCTGAATCGCTGTTGCCAAGCTCAGCGCCAATGTCAGCATAGTCTACAAAGCGTGACTGCTCTCTCAGCATATTCTCTCGGTCGATCATGGCCATCCACTCGTTCTGCGCTTCGAGAACGCCCTTGTTGTCTTCGCAGGCAGCGTACTTCTCGAAAAGCGCAGAGTTCATCTCCTTAAAGCTGTGTCCCCACTTGAACTTCTCCATCAGTCTGTCACCAATCTCGCCCCATCCGACTATATAAAAAGAGGCTGCCAGGGCCTCTACGCAGTTCAGACGCCAGGGCTTTCCGTAGTTGACTGGGTTTGCAGCCACCAGGTAGGGCAGCAAGCGGTTGTGATGAGCCTTGATCCGGTTGAACGGGACCTCGTCGAGACGAGCCCACGAGCAGTCTATCATGGCCGCACCATGCTGCTGCATAATCGGCAAGTCTGCTCTAGAGACAACCTGCTGGCCCTCGGGGCTCATAACAATGCCCTTAAATACCTGTCCGAGACGAAACTCTTTGACCAGGCCCATGCGCGCTAGCTTGCGACCCGAGCATCTTTTAGGATCACAGTGGTCAAAGTCCCACATGCCCAAGGGAACAGGAATCTGCACATCCTCGTCTATATCTGCTGCATCCAGATCAGAGTCGTTATCTCCAGACTCGCCTGGCTCTGAAATATCTTGGTGGTTGTATCTCCTGCCAAAACGGCCGCCGTTACTTGGAGCCGACTGCTCGTAGCGATGCTTTGCATGGTGTTGGTGCGGCGCTTTGTTGTGACCTCCTCCTCCTCCTCCTCCTCCGCGTTTAATGCCGCCTCCCCTTTTGCCTCCTTTTACCATTGCGAATAGAATATCTGAATTTGTATGCGTAAAAGGTGTATATAGTTGCAAGAGCAAAATTCAAACTAATTTGAACTTTTTTAAAAAGAAAAATTTGACCTTGATCAGAAAAGTAAACCAACAAAAAACAATAAGCCTATCCACAAAGCTGGTTCACGTGCACCTGGTTTAAAATGTAACATTTAAAGTAAATTTGAACCTTTTGCTCTCTGTTAAGAGAATTTACAGTTCATCTCATCTTTGTTTTCTATACTCATACATTCGCAATTGCTTACATATTCTCTTTTTTCTTCTCTTCTCGTCTTAGTCTGCTACTTATTTTCATTTATATTGTTTTTGTTGGTCAAAGTCGAGTGAGGAATTGTGTTGGTGTTTTTTAACAGCTGGTTAGTTCGAGAAAGAAGGGAGAGGATACCTGCATATCAATAATGAGCAGCGGCAGTCCATACTACTCAATATCTGGAATGACGCCGGATGCGCTGTCGCCACGAAAGGAAATCTGCAACTACTTTTCGGCATATCCCATATACTCGATAGCATGGTCGCGGCGAGAGGACCGCAACAACATGTTTCGCATGGCGCTTAGCAGCTTTATGGAAGAAAAAACAAACAGAGTGCAGGTGGTCCAGCTTTCGCCGCACCACGACTCGTCGCATATGCCAGAAAGGCCAGACTTTGGGCTTGTTGCTGAGACATCGGTCGACTACCCTATGACAAAGCTTTTGTGGCAGCCCTCGGGTGCCGGATATGGGCAGCCGGACCTGCTTGCAGCAACTGGCGAGTCGCTTCGTCTTTGGGAGTGCGAGCAAACGGGCGAGGTGGGCGAGATGGGACTCTTTAAATCGAAGCTTAGCTTGAGGGCGAAAATGAACACACGAGCAGACTATTCGGCACCCATTACATCGTTTGACTGGTGCCAGGTGGATCCGAGGCTAATCATCACGTCTAGCATCGACACAACATGCACAGTTTGGGACGTCGAGACCCAGCAGGCAAAGACACAGCTTATTGCCCATGACCGCGAGGTCTTTGACGTCTCGTTTGTCACAGGCAGCCAGGACGTGTTTGCATCAGCAGGCGCAGACGGCTCTATTCGCATGTTTGATCTACGGTCGCTCGAGCACTCGACGATTCTGTACGAGGCCCCAGCTGCAGTGGCGCCGTCAACCGCGGATCCCGGGTTGGGCGACGGCTCTTATTACCCAGACACAGCTGCTGGCGTTCCCAGTGCACGAATGGCGTCGTTTATACCGCCGTTGCTGCGCTTGAGCTGCAACGCGCTCGATCCAAACTACATTGCCACCTTTGCCCTAGACTCTCCACGCGTCAACATCATCGACGTACGAAATCCAGGCTCGGCAGTAGTGCAGCTGGTCGGACACCAGGCGCCAATACACGCCATCTCGTGGAGCCCAACCTCGTCTACGCAGCTTTGCTCAGCAGGCGCAGATTCGCGAGTGCTGGTTTGGGACATCCAGCAGACGCTAACTGCGAGGCAGCATCAACAGAGACAGGCCATAGCAGCAGCTGCACAGGCAAAGCAGCTCAGCAAGCTTTCTACAGCTGGCGATAAGCTTGGAAGCGACTTTGGAGACGACCAGTCATTAAAGTCGCCGACGTCAACCACCGTCCAGGCAATGGCCCACACCGCTGCTGCCCAGGCACTTTCGCAAACACCAAGCAGCATAGCCCCTTCGCTGACATATGCTGCCAGATTGCCGGTAAACTCGCTTGCTTGGCATCAGAACTCGCCTGAATGGATCTCTATTGGATTCGGCAACACGGTGCAGACTCTTCGACTTTAAACGTATAATTTTTTGTTGGAGTCTGTGCACAGATAAACAAAAAATAGGGTTGTGTGATGATTGCTGCGGTTTTTCTTTTTCAAAAAGGGATAAAAAAAACTATACTGGAATCTGGTCTTTTTGGCGTTTTTTACGTTTTCTTTTTCGTTTTCTCTTTCAATTTTGTTATTTTATTTTAGCATAATTCAAAAAGAAGAGAATTCAAAACATAGCACTTGTATTATATTTTCTTTATTCATTTTCCACAAAAAGACATTTAACAATGAGCAACCGTAATATCACCACAAAAGATAATTCGCATAACGGCGATGGCGCGACTGCCGAGCTTCAGAAGTTATCAGGATTAGGAGTACATGTGGTTGATCAGCGTGCTGTCGAGCAATCGGTGCAGACACAGGCTGCCTGTAAAATGGCTGAGAAAGAGCTGGAGGCTGAGCAAAAGCGCTATCTTCGGCTAGAGATATCTATGGAGAAAAAGAGGGAGCAGCTTGGTAAAATACATGACTCGCTTGCAAGGGCAAAGTCAACGACTACATTGCGCTATCAGAACGCGAGTGAGAGAGCAGAGTCCCTGGAGCTCGAGATTGACCAGCTAGGCTCTGACATGGACGAGATAAGCACGCGTATAGACAATATCAAAAAACGCATTCTTGAGTTGGGCGCAGATACAGGTACAAATAACGAGTCAATAAAGAGTGTGTCTATTACTTCTGCTGGCAACAGTGCAGTTGGGTTTAATAGTGAAATGGCTTTCGAAACTAGCTCAGCGATAGGGAGTCTTGCGTCGCTGATTGTTCCCAGACGTCGAGCTGCGATAGCTGCCGAGCAGCGACGTCATAAAGAGCTAGAGCAGACTAATGAAAAAGATGCCGATTCTGATGAGTCAGATTCTTATTCGCATTTGTCAGAGATCGCTGAGCCGGCTAGCAGCAGAAATAGCAATTCTCTCATTCGTACTGGCAAGCGCAAAAGACCGTTAATGGCTAAGGATGGTTTCTCAACTGCTAATGAAGAAGAGGAAGAACATGAGGAGGAGGAGGAAAGTTATCATGAAAATTCAGATAATCGGGACAGCAGCGGCGGCGAATCTGCTCCAGAGTTTGCTACGGACGACGAGGAGGAGTCAACAGGTGCTAGAAATGTGGCAGCCAGAGACACTCGAAAGCAACAGCAAGAAAAAGATTTGAATGACGATGGAAACGAGTCCATGTATCAAATACGCATTTTCGACTGGAGCGTCACTCGCTGGCGTGACAGGCATGAAGCTCAAGCTGATAGTGCTGACCTGGCCAGTGCTGCTCAGTCTCCGGATTCGTATGTGGATATCGATGGGCAACTGATTCCAAAGGCCGAGCTGATTGAAGAGCCCTTTCTTGACGATCCGCAGTCGCCCGATTACAAGATAAAAGCTCATGATACCTCAAAGCCACCGCTACGAGTACCGCATCAGATTTGGGAAAATCTCCTTGAATATCAAAAAGCCTCTTTACGATGGATGTTTACTCTGCATCAGCAGAACGCTGGCGGAATATTAGGAGACGAGATGGGACTTGGAAAGACTGTTCAGGTGGCTGCGTTTTTAGCGTCTATGTACCACTCGCGCTTACTCAGCTTGCCATCGATTATAGTGTGTCCAGCTACTCTAATGCGTCAGTGGGTGCGCGAAATCCATACATGGTGGCCTGCTTTGCGCGTTGTTATTTTGCACAGTACCGGATATGCTATGCGGACCGCTGCTTCTACTGGTGAAAGCTACAATGATGGTGGAGATGCGCTGGATCTATTATCTGGCCAGCGGCTATCAGCGGATCTGACAAGCTCTCTTCCGTCTCATAGTGAAGCGGCGATCTGGGAAGCGGCAAAAACAGCTAATCCTCATTTCGGTGGCTCTGCAGGTGGCAGTGGCAGTGGCAATGGCGGTGGCGGTGGTACCCTGGACCTAGCGAAATCAGCGGTCTTAGAGTACAACAGCGACGACGACTACGAGTATGACGCTTATGGATCTCGGATCAGACGCAAACGCCGTCCTCGTGGCTATGTAGATTGGCGGAAGCAGCAGAAAAGAAAGAGCAAAATGCGCATCAGAAACGCTGGAATGACAAGGGCATCTCAAGAGAGCCTTAAAAGGGCACAGGCGCTACTGGAGCATGTATTTCGGCATGGGCATATTGTGATTGTGACATACTCGGGCTTACAGGTATACAGAGACATCATCTTGCCTTATCAGTGGGGGTATGCGGTTCTAGACGAGGGCCATATGATCCGCAATCCAGATGCAGAGGCTACTCAAGCCTGTAAAAGGCTGGACACGAGGCACCGGATCCTTGTCACTGGCACGCCAATCCAAAACAACTTGACCGAGCTGTGGTCTTTATTTGACTTTATCTTTCCTGGCCGACTGGGTACTCTACCTGTGTTCAACAACCAGTTTACCATTCCTATCACTGTGGGCGGCTATGCAAGCGCTAATTCGCTGCAGGTTCGCGCTGGGTATCGATGCGCATGTATACTGCGAGATCTTATCGATCCCTATCTTTTGCGTCGTCTTAAGTGCGATGTTGCAAGCGATCTTCCACAAAAGACAGAGCAAGTTCTGTTTTGCCGTTTGACTCCTATGCAGCGCAGTGCTTACAAGATGTTTTTGCGGAGCAGCGACATGGAACGTATCCTGCTTGGCAAGCTTCAGATGCTTTTTGGCGTCGACGTAGCGCGAAAGATCTGCGACCATCCTGACTTGCTGCTTCTGTCTACATTGGGCAGCGCACGCAACACGCATAGTCTTGCTAGCGGCATCCATGCTGAAGCTACAATTGCTGCATCTGCGCCTGCCGAGTTTTCCTCGATCGACAGCGAGGACGAGCGCGGAGCAAGTGACTTTGCTCTTGGCCGTGACAACCAGCTTCCTGCAGACTATGGCAACTGGAAGAAAAGCGGGAAGCTTACAGTCGTACGAGCGCTGCTGCAGCTATGGAAGCCCGAGGGCCATAGAGTGCTTATTTTCTGCCAGACGCGTCAGATGCTTGATATCCTGGAGCGGATGGTTTCCTCGATGCCAGATACTAACTACCGGCGAATGGACGGCATGACGCCTGTCCAGCATCGCACGTCTCTTGTAGACGAGTACAATCGGGACAAAGACATATTTGTGTTTTTGCTGACCACTCGTGTCGGCGGTCTAGGCGTCAATTTGACTGGGGCCGATCGAGTCATCCTTTATTCTCCAGACTGGAACCCAAGCAGCGATGCTCAGGCTAGAGAGCGTGCCTGGAGATTGGGCCAGACTAGGGATGTCGCCATTTACCGCTTAATGACCGCGGGGACTATCGAAGAAAAGATATATAATCGCCAGATCTACAAGCAGTTTTTGTCAAACAAGGTTCTTGCGGATCCAAATCAAAAGCGCTTTTTCCAGTCACAGAGCCTACAGGATCTTTTCTCGCTAGCTGGCTTTAATGACGGCCAGCACGATGATGATGATGATGATGATGATGGCGACGTCAATGATGGCGATAAGGGCCAAAACGGACAGGGGTCAATTGGTAGACATGCAAGTAGTGGCATTATCGCCAAAAGATCCACTGACGCTGCAAAGCATGCTGGACTGATCAACAGCACATCTACTGCTCGCATGTTTGCTCAGGCACAGCTATTTCCTTCTAGCTCCAGCTCTAGCAACAACATTGATGCGACTAACAAAGATCCTGTTAGGGTTGGAGGCGACAATATCAACGCAGATTCGTCGTCTGCCAGTGCACCGCTCAATACCAAAAGCAGAGACCTGATTGAAAGCATTGACAATTTGGTACGGATGGAGCAGTACAAGCAAGCAGAAGAGAGCGAGCAAGGGGAGTCATCTTCTCAGAGGGGGGCTGCTGACTCGGAATCAAATGCCCGATCTGCGATACAAGATCGCCAAGCCAACCTGCCAACAGGAAAAGGCAAGGCCAAAGGAGAAGGCAAGGCCAAAGGAGATGGCGAGGACCATGTTTTGCAAGCTCTTTTCAAGATGTCTGGGGTCGTACACAGCGCTTTGAAGCACGATGCAATCATTAATAGCGGCAGAGGTGACGAGGATGCCGATATGGTGGAGCAAGAGGCTAGCCGCATTGCCCATGAGGCCCGACTGGCTCTGCGCGAGTCGCAGCGCTTTAGACGCCAAATGGACGTGCGGGTGCCGACGTGGACGGGTGCCTCTGGACAAGCAGGCATGCCCTCTGCTAATAAAACTGCAACTGTGACTGGTCAGCGATCTGGCGCTGGTCTTGTGGCACCGCCTCCACGCGCAATTGTCGGAAGCAAGCTGCCAGCAAAGATCCAGGAGCAGCAGCGGCAAGAAAGACTGTTTGCGCATATTCCTGTGGGAAAGCCGCGTCGTGATTCGCCTGCAAGCCAGTCTAATGAGAACTTGATTTACAGCGCAGGCTCGCTGTCACGCAGAGCCGTAATTGACCGCGCTTTGCCATCATCGAATGTAGTTGCTTCTTTAAGCACAGGCAATGCCCATTCCTCGCCATTTGGCAGTCATGCAATTGCTGGGTTACATCAAATAGGCACTGGTCAAGGCGCTGGATTTAATTCAGCCTCTGGCGCTTCACTGTCTTCGGCAAGTGTTTTGGCTAGGCTGAAGGCGCAGTCAGCAGACATAGGCTCTGCAGCATCTGCCGCAGCACCCACATCCTCCAGCGTGCAAATCCAAAGCAGTCAGATCGGGCGTGTATCTGATTTTTCGCCGGGATCACGCAGCTCTGCCGTTGGCAGGTCATCGGCCTTGACTGGCTCTCGGGCACATGGAATGCGTCCCCGGCCCTTGTCGAGGTCAGCTGCTCAGCCAAAGACCAGTGCCACCACAAGGAGCATTAATTTGGGTACTACTGATCTTGCTTCTTCGGGTTCTGCCTCCGAGCGGCGGCAGCACAAAGATGCGCATATGGTGAATGGTCTGTCTGAAAGCGACCGAGCTCTAGTAGAGAAAATTCGCTCTGTTTTGATTGGTAATGGCGGAGAAATGAGCAACCGAGCGCTTATCGATTCTCTGCGTCCAGAAGTCTCCGCTTTGAATCTAGCTAGGCTGAAAGTACTTGCGCAGAGAGTTGCATATCTTGGGTCACGACAGCCAAGCAGCGACAGCGACAATATAGCCAGCCGTGTTGGAATTGGCCGCATTGTACAGAAGGTTTGGAAGCTCAAGGACAAGTAAAGGAGCAAATAAAATTTGAATGATCCAATTAGAGTGAATGATCTATTTGGTATTGTTTTTTTTCATTTTTTTTTTTTGACCACGCCTTAAATTGCCCGTGAAAATACAAAATTGAGAAACATGAGAATCACTCACTGGTCACACGGTTTACTCTTTTTGAATCCAGAAAAATAAGAATTTTGCAAGTTGCTATAGCAATACGGTATATTCTTTGAAATCATTTATTCAATATTGCAACCACAGAAAAAAAATAACAAAAGAATAATAATTTAGAAGAGAAAAAAATTGAGTAAAACCTGTTTTTTTTTAAATAAAGGCATCAAATGGTTTCAAAATACAATGACAAACATGAAAAAAAATATGATATGTTATATGTGTCATGAGTTTAATGATATGCAAAGTGACATTGAGTGCCGGATTGGCATATATCAGTACAACAGTGAAAAAATGCGGACGGCAAAATGAACAATGCTTCAAGCAATGTAGCTTAATTGCGATATTTTAAAAAATAAAATAAAATAAAATATACAAGGCATTTTATAATTTTATCTAAAAAAATATAGTGTTTAAAAATGTTCGCATATAACATTCGTTTATGTTTTGATAAGTCGTTAGTAAAAGTTTAAAACAATCATTAATGCTAGACATTTTACATGTTTTTTGTAGTAAATATCGAGTTTTTCGCTAAGGAAATGCATTAATTAAAAATGTCACAAATGTTTATTTTTTCTCTTTCTAATCCGAGCTCGCGCATCCTCTGCATCCACAGTGAACACATTGCACTGTGCGTCCTTCTTCCAAATTAGCCTTGGGCACTCTGCAAATGCAAGCGGTTCCATAGTTTGTATCGCGAGGCTGTATGCACTGCAAACAGCATAGCTTTTCGAATCCCTGCTTTTTCCATTTTGCTATAAGATTTCCATCGCCATAGCCGTTATCTATGCAATATTTGTAGAGTTTGCGCGAAATAGCCTTACGTTTGTAATACAGGTCGTATATGTACCGGGATCTCTGGTGATGGATACGCATTACCGACCAGGTTGACTCGACCTTGCGTTTTCCTGCCGTAGACTCGTTTTCGGCTACATTTAAAAATAGAATCGGTTTAAGGGTTTAAGGGTTTAAGGGTTTAAGGGTTTTTTAGGGATAAATTTATTATATTTAATTTGTCAACAAGATTTTTTTTACAAACACAGGAAATAAACCACTTGGTGCCGTGGTGAGTGACTTGCGAATGGTGAATATAAAAATAGATTGCAACAACTGGAAATGGCTCAACAGGAATATGCATCAGTGAAGAGGGGGGAAAGGAAAAAAAAGGGAAGACAGAGTCTTAATTTGAAGTCAGTTCCAAAAAAAAATCTAAGAGTGAATGTGACTCTAATGAATGATGGAAGAGGAGGGTTAATAATAAAAAAATTATCGGTGACATTAAAAAACATAATGGAAAATTACGATAGATAATAAAAAAATATGCAACAATATAGAAACAATATTGATACAAAATCTATCGCAATTAATGGAAACAATTTGTCATATATACTAGCGATATTCAATGATAGTAATAGACGCAAACTAAGCAAACATGGAAATAAATAAACGCAAAAATATTTCTTTTTTAAAAAAATATTTCTATGCTGTAAATTCATAGCCCAGCCATTTGGCAGCAGCAAAATAATATTTTTAATTGATGCTGAAACAACCACCCCCGCATGGCATGTGTCATATGTCGTTGTTAGCCACATGTGACAGACGCGAAATAGAAGGAAAGCGCTAGACTGCTGCGCAATAAGCCTGCTATTGTGTATCTGAAAAAGAAAACTTTAAACCAAAACTCGGCAACACAGAGGCTAGAAGGATCAAAGAAAGGGGAGGGTTGCGCATGTGACACATATGAAGGACAGGATAGAACTTATACATAGAAAAGTAAACTACATTATGTCTGTTAACCAGGATCTGCTATGCATTGAACGGCTCTGGGAACTTTTTATCTCAATAGGGCAAATAAAAAACATTCATATGGTACACGTATGAGTATATGCAAAAGAAATTTTGCATATATACAAAAATTAGTTCAGTAATTGGCGTAAAAAAAGATGGGCAATGTCCCCCATTGGCAAGCAATTGAATCAGCTCTGAATCAGAGCAGCAAAATGAAATGAGTCCATAGGGCGATGGTATCGGTATCGGTATTCAGCATTAAAAGGAGACACGGCAAACAATCAATGTTTTTATGTGCTGCATGTCAGCCCGCGTGAAAAAGCGAAATTAAATGCAGCCGTATAGCTTAAAAGTTGTACAACAAAGCCAAAAATGACAGATTATGCATACTTTGCGCTCGAAAGAAAGCCACAATGCATATATGTTTGGCCGCTTTCCCTTTCCCGCACCGGGTCTGAAAGGACAAAGTCATCTACCAGCCATTCCATTCTGCATCTTTTCAAGAGGTGCTGAGCCAGATGGCTTAACGGATTTGGCCTGATAAATGTATGCATCAACAAATGTCACACGGCCTCACAATTGAAAAATTATAAAGTGAAACGCATAGACAATTTAAAGAAAGAAAAAACAAAAGTGTAAGACATACATCCTTCTACAAAAAACAAATTAGTGATGTGCGTTTAAGAGCTCCTACTTGCTTTTTTTCCACCTCCTTGAATTCGGATGCTCCAGCTCGGTCATCATCATGTGGCAGTACCAGCAAGAATGAACCAAAGTCATCAGTATTCAAGAAAAAAGAGTTTCTCAATGTCTTTCAGTTGAACTGTAGGTACATATATGCTTTTGACTGGGAAGAAAAGCCGACAAGAGAAACCTTATGTCGATACAAATTAATAAAAAAAAACATATTTGCGCTGCTTATCCAAGCTTGTGAAAATGAAAATAAGGCACGTAGAAACAAAAATAAATGGCAGCACAATTAAGCAGCAAGCAGATGCAGGCAAAAAGAGATGCAGATACAATCTCTAGTCCCCTTTTATTTTCTTCAAGCTCGTATGTCCTGGAACTTTATGATTGCATCCAGATAATGCATCTAGGGAGCCAAATAAGCAGAGAAAAGAAAAAAAAACAGCACAGGAGCAATATTAAAGGAGTTGTATTGATTCCTTAGTCCTCTTTTCTTTCCTCTTCTTCTTCAGAACATGTACAAATTACAAGAAGAAATCAGCAGCAGTTGCATTGTACACCACAAACGATTCAGGTGCCCAGATCTAGTGTCCTATTAACCTGAAAATAAGATACAGGGAAACATCACATGGAACCTTCTGACCGCTGCCATTCAACAAGACAAGAAGCTGCACAAACAAGGATCCGTCAAAAAAATATGTCTTTATATTATAAGCCAGCTGTTCATAAACTGCAATTAAATAAAATAAAATAAAATATGAACAATAAAAACAAAGCAAAGCAAAGCAAACAAGCAAACAAGCAAACATATTGCTATTGTATAATTCAGCCTACTTACCATCGCGCATTCTTTGCTCAAACTCGTTGAGTGTCGGCTCGATCTCGTCCAAGCCCTCGGGACGCTGCTGCTTCCGCTTGCTCAGTGTTTTGGCCTTTGGCATTGTATTTCTCTCTCTTTTATTTACTTCTGGGAAAAAAAAAGATCAATAAAAAACAATTTACGATATTCAAGCAGTCCGTCTTTTTTAATGTCCTTTGTGATCTAGAAACGCAACAATAATAAAAAAGTATCTGAAAAGTCACAGAAAACACGATGATTTAAATAATTTTCTTTATTTGAAAAAAAGAATTGGGCAAACCACAGAAAGAAAAATGAAAATAGAAAATGAAAAAATTGTGCTTTGGTTCTGAAAAACAAATAAATAACATAATTCATTTTTATTGCTAATCCTGCTAAGTGCCTGTTTTGGGACTTGATCACCGAATCCGCAGTCCTGCCTGGTATAGCAGTAGCGGTGGCAGCATGAATAGAAAAACATATATGGCTAGAATCGCATATGACTGAGCTGTATCGCATAGAAGGGTCTCTGTTAGCATGTTTGTAGCTCCTGTTAGCAGATTGGCAATGAGAAAAGTGGTCAGACTGTTCATGTTCACAGCTTCAAGGATCAGAGGCACGTCATAGCCAGCTGGGCGTCCCGAGCGCGAGAGCTGAGGCGGAAGCTTCGAGTCAATGTCCTCCTCTATCATCATAAACATCCACAGCATAAAAGAGTTAAACCCAGCAACCCAGAAGCAGTATGGCGCATTGGCAAACCGACGAGAAGGCTCGATCCTGCACACAAAGTCGGCCAGAAAAAGACTGATAGCTGCCGTTGTCCAGACGCCAAGCACAGTTACAAGACGCATTCTGCGGGCCTTGAACGACGGTGCATCGGGAAGAATCTCTTTGCCAAGGCTCAT
The DNA here is from genome assembly GCA_027478445.1 of Coemansia asiatica. Lineage (NCBI taxonomy): Eukaryota > Fungi > Kickxellomycota > Kickxellomycetes > Kickxellales > Kickxellaceae > Coemansia > Coemansia asiatica. The sequence goes on from JANBOH010000061.1 coordinate 46,908, forward strand.
CCCCATCAAAAACATCGCCAAATAACCGATAAACGAGAATACTCCCTCTCTGTTTGCAGACAAAAGATCAGAGCGCTCTGCAATTTCCAGCCAAGCGCCAAAAGGCGTCAAAGTATAGAGACACTGATACAGCACTAGCAGTACTGTCGATGTCACGCGCAGATCGCTATATAGACAAAGACCGATCGGGACAAAAGCTGGCAGAAAGCCCAGAGTAAAGAAAAAGTTCCAGTGCGTGCCATACTCTGAAACATGCTTTTGGTAGTCGACAGAATCTGTAAGCACTAGACGCGCAATCCCAAGCACGAGCAATGGAAGCGCAGTCCATAGCCCAGTCTTTAGCTGATGACCCAGCGCTGCTGTAACCAGCTTGTCCTTGACTCTCCTTGGCAGAAATGGCTTTATCCCAACTACGCCAGCGGAAAAAACAAATGACCCGACTCCTAGATCCATGATCGATGTGCCGAATGTCTCAACCTTGGCAAACTTCAATGGGAATACGTTAAAGTCGACAGCTAGTATGCAGAAGCAAGTAAGCAGCATCATTTCGGCGCGATATATGCTCAAATACGGCTTGGGTGTTATCTTTCCCTCAATATAGCTTTCGTCAAAGACAACTGCGCGCGGATCCGGCGCCCACTTATCATGGCGATAAGGCGGATCAGGCACCTTCCAGCGATAGTACAGGCTGGCAACAATCAGCGTCACAAGCGTCGGATACAAGAATCTTTCGGTTAGTGCGAGAAACATGGGCACAAGGAAAACCGTACATTCGAACGCGAATCTGGACCAGCTTCTTCCGTTAAAGTGCTTTGGACTACGATGATAGTCAGCTGCGGTTTTGCATTTCCAGCACCAGTATGAAAGCAGAACCGTCGATAGAACCAGATGAATCTCCGTTAGGCTGCTTCCTTCCAGGTTGGACACACGCCACTCCTTGTATTCCTTGGACGTGACATCGGTCGGAGCTCTTTGATCCATGACTTTGAACCTGAACCCTGCAATATTACCACTGTTTTTAAATAAAGATTAAATAGATAAATCAGCGAGACTGACAGGTTTTAAGAAATACTAGCAAAAATAAAAAAGATCTCCCACCATGCCTTTTAGCCACTTTAATCTTTCAAGGTAAAGTATGGTCCTGGTCCACATGTAAATGACAGTGTATTATAACTAAAAAAAGCTCTCCACTTCTCCGCTTTTAATCGTTTTCTTCCTTTACATTATTTAAATAAAAAATATCTCTACAATAGTTTATAGATATGTTGATTTTGTTAAAAAGAGCTTATCTTATTTGCTTTCAGCGTATGCCTGGGCCCATTCAGTCTTGACCTTTGGCTTGAGGTCAACCTTGTCCTGCGTGGCAAATGCAAAATAGAGTGTGGCAGCTGGAACAGCCAGACCCATCATCAACAAAGCTGGTGCTGTGCGTCTGTTAATCTTGAAGTATCTGTAGGTGTTTTGGCGCATCCAAATCCATTCCTCAATCGCGGGATCCTTTAGCAGATTATCGTTATGGCCACCCATTCTGAAAAATATATATATTCGCTTTAATTTATTGAGAGTCCCGATTCTGTGTTAAAGTATATAATTCAAAGTTTTAAAAAAAAGAAAGCCAGTTGATAAAAATAAAAAAAGAACTAAAAAACAAGCATATTAAAAAACACAGACACAGGACATTATCTAACAAAATGCCAGATCGCCGGATCAAGTGATTACTACTTTTGATTAGCGTTTTCTGTTCAAAAAAAAAAAGCTAACGACTCAGATTTAAAAAGAATCGGTCCACAGAACATGTGTATATACATAAGTACTTGTTGAAAAAGGGATAATTAATATAACTAATTCCGAATATAACAAAAGAAACAATTGTTCTTAGACCGTTTAAACGGTCCAGTACATCGAAAACAATTGAAAGCATTGTGCGCCTTGTTGCGCAATATTAGTAGATATATATACCAAGTGCCGGCTCAATATGCCGATTGTTCTTGTTGGAGTATCTCCCTCCCCAGCGCTCTTGTAATTATATGTATTATAAATTGTGATCGTACATGTTTTGCTTAAAAATAAATGCAAATATATGTGCGGATATAAAGCAGATAATGTTTTTTATTTACTACTGTTTAATGAATCAATTTATATGTGTCGTCAAGTCGATGCCAGCAAATAAAAGCAAAGAAAGCCTGACAAATAATAATTTTTTTTAGTTGAATACATTTTATAGCAATTTTTGGGACGAATAAATTCAATTCCGCAAAACTTGTAGAATGTTGCTCATATTCTTTTGTCATAAAATTGATAGGCAGTAACGCTTTGCTTCTGCATTTGAAATTGATTTTAACAACGAAAAATATTCTATATTATAGCAACGGAAATAAAAACCATGGACGCCAAACGACCAGCAAAATAAGTTATTTTTTGGTTGAAACCAATGTGTATGGCGTTTGCAGTTAATTTGTTATATTTTTTGCTAGTAATATCATACAGGTAAGATTTTATTTTTGATGGAAGTAAAAATATTTTTTATTTTTATGTCTGATTTCAAAGATATGTCAAGATGCATGCCAAAACTTTAAAATGAAAACGATAGGAATGGATTTAAACGAAAATAAATCTAAAAAAGGTAAAAATTGTTGGTCATTTGAGTGTTTCTATGTTTAATAAGCTAAATCGTGTGAATGCATAATTCCCACCATTATGGTGTGACAAGTTTGTGACATTTTGCAAGAAACAGATACATTTGTCTGGATCTCTTTGAATTTTGTTGAGTATTTTAGACATGCCGCGCAAAAGGAATATCCTGATTTGAATTTTTTTTTTACAATTGCTATTAGGATTTGTGGAAAAAAAAGTTTGTCTGTATACGAAAAGCTGCGGTTGCAGCATTATTTTTTATACATAATTACATGCCTTTTTTAATTAAAACATGTTTTAAAAATGTCTCTTGGTAAAAATTTAAAGTCATATTTCTTGGTATATATTTTTTGTCTTTATAAAAAAAACCAACGTGTATCTTGTATACTTGGCAATTGTAGCAACAATCTCTTTATAGAAAAAAATTGCCGCAAATTTCTTGTCCCGGCAAAAAAAGACAATGTGAAAAGTATGTATTATATAAAAAAATTTACATTCCTTTGCGACATCAATGCGAAAAAAAAAAGATACGAAACAAAGACGTGAGGAAATACAAAGGGCGGGTTAAAACCACCCCCTTCTTTGGCTTACCCCTCGTGGTTGGTGACAAACCCAGAAACACAACCACCCCCCTTTTCTTCAGATTTACCAGAAGCCGCGCCTTAGTGTGCGTGCTTATGCATGATAGGCTTGCGCGCGTGCAAGGCGGCTGCTAGCAAAGCAACAAAACAGCGCACCCCTCCCTCTAACCCCCAAATTTCTCCCAGCTTGTCTAGAGAGCAAATAAAACTATCTAGCTGAAAGAAAGTCTTCATTTTTATAAAAGCCAGATGTTCTGAAATGCTCCGACTTTTGCAACGGGTCTGCCAATATTTTCTTTTTAAATTTACTATTTAGCACTCTGTACTTAAAGCCTTAAAAACGCATTATTTCTACTCAAGTTGTCCTTCCCCTCGTCAAGTTTAAAGCCAAAGTCTTCTTTTTTTACTTTCTTACTTTCTTACTTTTTTCCTTTCTTCATAAGAGAAAGGAGGGCGGCTTTTTTGTACAGGAAACATTTGGCTTTTTTGGGGGGGGTCTTTTCCATTTGTATTTTCTGTCCAAAATTTCCACCATAAAGTATCTTTTTTTGTGCTAAACATATAAATTGGTTTTCGATCGCTCCTGTTGTAAGAAAAAAACGGGTGAGAATTAATTAAAATATCCTTTTTTCGAACGCTGCGCCGTTTCTATTATATTTATTATTTTTTTCGTTTTTTTCCCTTGCCTTGGCTATTATCTTTTTCTTTCTCTCTCTTGTCCTGCTTGTGGAGTCTGACTAAATAAATTATTTAACAGGAGAAACCAAGTAAAAAAGAAAAGGTAAGAATTTCAATTAAAGTAAAAGCTTGTTTATATGTCAAGGACATGTACCCTTATTTTGATTTGTAAATAACAACTTGGCTATTAGCTGCACATCTCTGCTGACCAAAAGTACCGGCTTAATCCCCGAGTCTAGGTTATGCTTTTTTTTTCTGATCAGGACCCCGCATGCTGACATGCTTTTTATTGCTGCGCTGGCGACCATGCACATCGTCGCGCACGCTCTCCTTGCGACCTATGCCTAGGCTCTGCTTGTATAATCTCTCACACACCCTCAACTCCTCATCCTGCTTACACCCACACATACAAGCCTGCCCCTCTTTCTGCATTGCATTTTCCCCCACACATACGCATATATATATATCGCCGCAATATACACGCCATTCCTCCTGGGATTTTACCCACAAATATACACCCCGCCCACCTGCTCCCACCCCGCGCTGGCCATCATTTCAATATGTCCTGAGCCAGCTAGCCAAGCTTGAAAAAAGTGTTCCTAGCTTGCGTCTCTATGCACACTTGTGGAGTTGGACGGCAAGGCTGTCGGTGTGGGCACGCTTGCCGAGCTTGGGAATTCTTGAAAGCTCGACATCTACTTCATCCTTTTTCTTTAGCTATTGATTTCTTGTTCCTTTCCTTTCCTTTTTTGCTCAGTTAGTTCTTCTTTTGGTTGCTTTTTTGCGTGGGATTACTAGCCTTTTTGTTCAGACTATCCATATATCCTTGACTTTTCTAGCTCAGCTAGCAAAAAGCTTATTTTATACTTAAAATTTTGTCAACTACAAACCTCATACTGTTCCTTTTCCTTTTCCTTTTACTTGCCAACACATTTGGTTTAAAAAAAATTGCTACTAAAATATAACCCGTTTTTTTACTTTGTTTCTTAAACTTCCTTTTTTTCCCCTGCTTTTTATGCATTTACGTTAGTAGCTTCCGCCTGCCCTCTTTTTTTTTCCTTTACTCGCACCAGCTGTTAATCCGCTCAAAGTTGCAAGCGCAAGAACAAGCACAAACACATGGATTCTTTTCCTCCTCAACTGTTTAGTGATCTGCTCTGGCAGTCATCCCAGAGCCCACAACGTCAGCAGAGCAGCCAGTTAGATCAGCTAGCTCAAGCCCTACAGCTGGGCCAGCGCCAGCTGCTAGCTAGTGACCAGCATTCAAGAGTCGATAACCTAGGGATTGCTAGCGATGTCTTTACCGACTCGAGCATCTCACCGCGAGTTGCTGCCTCCAGGACTGGCGAGGTTTCCAACCCGGCTTCAAAGGCCTTCTCACACTTTCTGCCAGTCTCCGCCTCTATGATGCCGTCGGCTGCAGAGAGCTCAAGAAGCGAGCAAAACCAGATGAGCTCTCCAGAACTAATGATCTCTATCCCCAAGAGCACCGATATGCACAGCTCGTTCTTTGAGGGTACATGCGAGAGACAGCCGCTGTCAGCCATGGATATGGATGACTCGGATAGCGGAGCACACCGTGGCTACTACGAAGGATCGCAGTCTCCAAATCTCAATTGCGACCCGTCCAATAAAAAGCGTCACAGGCTTCGGCCCGACCAGACCCGCCGCCTGATGGAGGTGTTTCAGAAAACGACAAAGCCCGACTCTGACATGCGTAAGATCCTGGGCAAGCAGCTGGACATGACTCCGCGCACAGTGCAGATATGGTTCCAGAACCGCCGGGCCAAGATCAAGCGCGAGAGCAGCGCGGCAAGCGCGCTGAGAGGGCCTGGCTTCTTTGACGCTCCAGGATACCCTAACCGGGGACGTCTGACATACGATCGTCCGTTTATGGGCCGTCGGCCAACGGGCCGCGTTGCATCCGAGGGATTTGAGCACCTGCGCAACATTCGCGGCTTTGGTGAGCCGTATCTGCGTCCAGACCCTGCGCGTGGTCTTCCCCTTCAGAGCCCGTCGCAGGTGTCAATCCCCGTCGATATTCCGATGCACATTCAGTTCCACGAAATGCGCACGGACAGAGCGCAGCCGTTTGGCCAGAGCAGCGCGATGGGAATCCCCGCGACCCCTGAGCGCTGCAACACAATATCTGCCTTTGTTCCTAGAAATGTCGATATTTCTCCGTCCAGCCTGGACCACATGCTCGGCAGCGTGATCCAGGCGGGAGTGCATGAGCACATGGGCTTTTCACCTACAAGCCATGCGTTTCCCACAAGCCCGCGAGGGCCAGTTACAAATAACCGCATGCCGTCGTTAGGCAACAGAGACTCCATGGCGCTGCAGCTCCAGCATCCCCAGCAAGCCCACGACGCCTGGCCAGGCCCAGCCAACGTCTTTTCCCCTGGCGGAGGCACTAACCCACATGCTCAGTGTTCTGGACGCTTTGACAGCAACGGCGACAGAGGCTTTGGCCTGGAGAACACAGCCGTGGGGGCCCAGAGCAGTCCTAAGCCAAAGTCGGACTCGTCGCTGCCCCTGGCCCTGTCCACCGACGTGCCCTCGGCAGGCGCTCTTCTCGAGTCACGGCGTCGCCACCTGCAAGACCTGATGATTATAAATCAGACCCATGCGGCACGAAACATGCGGGCAATCAGCTTGGCAACTGGCCACACTGGCATTCTGAGCGGCCCTTCGGAAACTAACGATGCTGCATGCAGGCCACTACTGTTTTCTGAGCTTGCCCATACGCCCACATACGTCTCCGAGCTGCTCACGGCTTCTTCCTCTTGCAGCTTTGGTGGCTTTGACGCTGCTTCTGCCTCTGCCTCCGCTTCCGCTCCTTCTGCTTCTACTGCTGCCGTCGCAAGCGTGTCGGCGCCTTTGTCATATAGCTCCGGCAGCGCTGCACAGCCTATGCAAGGCTATATTGCCAGTAACACCACTGCAGACAAAAGCAACAGCAAAAGCAACAGCAACAGCGGCTACAACCACGGTACTTATTCGAACGAACATTTAATCAAGCACGAGGGCCCACGTGTACATTTTGAAACCCCGGCAGCTGCTAGCGAATTCTCTGATTTCAACTTTGAATCCAAGCCATCGTCTGCCGCTGGCCAAAACAAGGGCGGTTCATTTGAGAAGGCCGACGAGCAGCAGTACCAGATTCTGGGAGACCTGCTTTTTCAGTACAATGCCTTTGACCTATTGTCTGACAGCGAAAACCTGTATGCGGGTTCTGAGGCGACTTCTAGCAAAGATGGCGAATACTCTCATCAACCTGGCTTTTTCAAAGGTTCTTTTAATGATGCCAATCTGATCCCTGATTCCATCTCGAGCGCCTTGTTTTCAGCAAACGAGTCAGCGCCAATCAGCGCTGTTTCCGCAACCTCTGCCAATGCCGCCAATGCCTCAAGTGCCTGTGTCCAGGAGCAGATGCCCAAAGACGAAGCTGTCTCCGATGAACGACCTGATGTCTCTAATGTCGCTGGCAGTCATCTCCAAGATAGTAGGTCGTTCCATGTCGTTTCGGTCAGTCCATCTACTATGCCTGTTGAACTTTCTTCTGTGGAATCGGCCAATTCTGGGTCAGCTGCGTGCCGTTCTCCGATTTCAGAGCTGAACTCCAATCAGCTCAAGCAATCCAATGCAAGCTTTGTCTCTGTAGCGCCCACTGACTACAGTGGACAGCGCGACTTGACAATAGAGCAGATGGGCTACTCGTCGATGCGGTTTTAGAAATGCACATGTCGCCAGACATCTTGTCTTCATTTACTGCTCTTTTATATATATATATATATATATATATTAATCAGTTTTTTTTTCATGTTCCTCTTGCCGAAACCTGTCCCACGCCAGAAATATGTACTGTGGGAAATATATTTGTAAATATAGCTTTTTAAAAAAATACCTTAAATTTTTTTTTCATAAAATAAACAAAAAATTTGTGCTAAATATAAATGATGTAGATCAAGAGTTAATATTCCATATATATATATATATATTCACATATATTTATATATATTTATAAACAAAAAATTTACAACGCGTTTTGTATTTATTTTCAATTTTTCTTAATTTCGATTTTTAAAAAAAAAGAAGTCTTCTAGCGACCACTAAATGCAGCAGTGGCAGCAGAAACAGCAGGAGCATGAGCGGGAGGAGGTGAAGCATTTAGCGCAAGAGCTGATCTAATGACTCTGCTCTTGTCGAACGATCGCATGCTCAGTGGGGGATACCCTAAAGGCCTGTTGTCAGAGATCATTGACTCAAGCATCGAGTCAGTGGAGCTAAGAGACATGGACTCTGCAGGCGATTGGGACTGCAGAAAACAAACAGGGGCCAGGTTTTCTTGCCGATTTTGCTGCTGCGCCACACCAGCAGAGGCAGCGGCGCCATTGTCGTAGACGACCTTGCTCTTGTTCTCGCTTTTTGTGGTTGGAGCAGCAACGGCAGCACCAGCAGCATTGATAGTGGTAGTGGTGGGCGATGTAAAGGTTGTCTGCTTCTGGCGATTTAATCCGCACGCCGGGTCTTCGTTTTCAGCAGCCGGCACCTTTACGTTGTTTATCTTGTGGACGATGTATGCCGGCGAGGCTTGCTGCAAGCGGGTTCCCGATGCCGGCTCAACAAAACGAGGGCAGCCCTGTACTAGCTGACGTAGCTCCTGCAGCGAGCACCTTGTATTGGGGTTGATGTCTAGCACTCTGTGGATGATATGCTCAAACTGGTGTGTCGCGCGGATGGCTCTGCATAAAAAGGACTTGTCTGTGAGATAACGGCGGAAAAGCGGATCTGAGACATGGGCGCGGTTCCATGGGTTCCTGCCAGTCGCGAGATTTATCAGAATAACGCCCAGGGCCCAGACATCGTTGGGAGCAGCAGCATAGCGGTCAAGGCTGTTGTTGATTCCACCCTGGCACTCGGGGCTCATGTAGTATGCCGAGCCACACCCAATCTCTCGACACCACAGATCGCTTGTCGACAGACCAAAGTCGATGAGCTTGACGTTCAAGCTGTCCCTGGTTACAAGGACGTTTTCGGGCTTGATGTCTCGATGGAAGACACCGTGCTTGTGGCAGTGCTCGATGGCGGAGACGAGCTGCAGGAACAAGCGCCGGATAAGCGCGTCGTTGCCCGGAAGATGGAAGTAAGGGTTGTTCGAGATGTTCTCGTAGAGATCTCCTCCAGAGCAGTTCTCCATAACCATAAACAGCTGGTCCTGCGTGTGCAGCATGCGCTCTAGTCGTACGATGTTGCTATGTGGCGGGATGCGTGCATACAGTGAGACCTCTCGTGAGAGCAGACGGGCATCGACAAAGGGCTCTTCCGGAGGCGTGGCCTGTTGTTGCCGCTGTTGTTGCTGTTGAGTGGGCAGCAAACAGGGTGTGGGAGATGTGGGTTTGCGGGGTAAAACTTTTACTGCGTAGATCTCGCCAGTGCGACGATCGATCGTGCGATAGACTTCACCATATGTGCCCACGCCAATGAGCTTGACAAACTGCAAGTTGCCGTTGTCTATTGAGTGGCCAACCATGGCACCCGGCTTTGATTTGGACAAGTGTATCTGCGTGCGTGTATAAGCTGCTGTAGGCATGCTTCAATAATAAAGACACTGTAAGAGTTGTGTATATAATAGACAGATAGAGACGAACAAATCGCAAGAAAAGATATATAAAATAGTATACAGAATAATATGGAAATGGCGCTGAGAGAGAGAGAGAGAGAATGAAAGGACGAAAAGGTGTTAGAAAGAAAAACAATAAAGCTCAATTGATTTTAACAAGGCACTTGTCTGACTGAGTGAGTGAGCGTGTCTAAGTATATGAGCGTGTGCGTGTGTGTGCTAATTTTGTCGTGGTTGTTGGTTCCTTGCTTGAAAGAGGGGAAAGGGAAAAAGAGAATAGATGAAAGGAAAATAATATACTGATGTAGACAGCAGAATTGTATATTTGTTGTAGGTCCTTTTTTTGCAGTTCTTCTATAAATGGATAAACAACAAGAACAAAAAAAAAAAACAAAGACAAATGAAAGCTAAAAAAAAACTCAATCGAGAGATGCAGTATAATAATATGCTTTCTTGCTTGCTTGGTCGCTTTGCTTTCTAATAAACAGGGCAGAGAGTAAAAAAAGAACAAGTAAAATAGACACGGATTAGGCAAGAAATGTATCTTTAATTGACGTTCAATTAAGCGTGTTCAAAGAGACAATGGTAAAAGAAAAATAATGATTATAAACCGGCTTGAAAAAAAGGAAAGGGTGCATGCTTGTCTGTCTGTCTTTATATATGCCGTCGTTTGTTGTTCCTTTCCTTGGGGCTCGTTGCATGTGCAGAAGTAGCGACAACAACAACACCAAAAGAAATAATAAAGAAAGACAGCCAACAGAAAGCCATGCACGGATTAAAGGATGCAAAAGCCCACTTTCCTATTTTTTTGTTTCCATGCGAGTATAGTCAAAGGGATCACATCAAGGAACATGTTTGTCTCTGCTTCACTCAGCCGACTCAGTCTGCATGATTTCAAACAATACTCTGCTGCACACACCACACCACATAATACTACGCCTCCTCCCCTCTCAAATACAGTTCGTTAGTGGTGCTGCTGCTGATGCTACTACTTGGTCTCCTATTACCATGTTATCGGAAAGCGGCGAAAACAAAGATCACTTGAAACTATCGTCATTTCCAGTGAGTAGAATAGGTTAGATTGTTTGCAATTTGTCCGTCATTTCTAAAGTAGTCACAAAGCTCAGCTTAAATATATTACAGCACAGCCAGTGTCAGAAATCGCACTCTGGCACCATCTTGTTGGTCACTTTTTTCCTTATTTGTTTTTTTTTTTTTTAATTTCAGTGCATATTATAGTCATACTGTACACAGTGTTGCATAGGCTGTTTGTTGTCCGACAAAAAAAAAAAACAATGACAAAAAAAGCACACAGTGGTAGACATTAGAATTATTTTCCAGTCTACCAGTGTACACTGAATAAAACTTTTTTAGTGGTAATTGCATTTGTCGGAAATGAGCACTGTTTAGCATTTTATTTGCTGTTACACAAAAAATGACAACAACGATCGTGATGACCGATCGTCGCCTGTTTCTCTTTCTGTTATTGTGCAATTGAATCCATTCCGCCATGCAGCGCTTACCTTTTTTTGTATATAGAACGCCAGCATTTCTTAGCCTGTTTAATCTTTTTTCTTTTTGGTTTTTATTAAATCGCAATGCAATATGGCATTCGGAAAAAAATGTTGCTCAAAAACTTAGTATAATTAAATGCAAGGGTCTTTGGGTTGATCAACGATTAGCCTACTTTTTTAATCTCACCATCCGTGTTGATCCAACACTACCACCTCAAGCAGTTGTAACTTTTCCCTCACCTTTTTCGTCTAGACAGTGCTGTAATCGTGCATTGCCTGTGCTATTGAAATGGAAATAAAAAAGTACGGCTTTTTGTCCAATACATCACGTGTTCTGCAAAAGACTGTCAGCTATGATAGATACAGCGGGAATATCTGTTGATAAATACGTCGATCTCTATATATGACCTTTGTAAATTGCCGATAAAAAATATAGCATCAATTCGAAGCAGAGTCAAGTTCCTGATGATTTTTATTTTATATTAGGCGAACAAAAAATATCAGTGTCTAAAACACAATTCCTTGACTGAATAGAAAAGAAAGGCATATATTATAAGTGTTGATATCTATCTTCATATAAATACCTAGCATTGACTGGACTAAGCGATTGGACGAGTCAGCTCAATAAAGCTTTGTTTTCAGTATGTACGCAGCAAGTAAAATTTTTTTGGAACAAGACAGCAAATAAGAAAAGATTCTCGGGACTATATCATACTCCACCATGCACTTTGTAAGCCACAAATTGAGTTTTTTTTATAGAAAGCCTCTCCCCAACTGTTTTAATATATTTTTGTCATTAAAAGCGTGCTATTATTGCTGTTGCTGCTCGGAAAAAGTAGTGCGTAAGGCTGCTGTCTTTTTTCCCGACTAAAGGACGAGTTCTCCGCATTCTCTTCAAGGCTACCAATCTTTTTTTTTGCCGTAAAGTACTTCGGCAACGTGCATGCATAAAAACCAAGTAAAAAAAAGCACGCTTAGTAAGAGATAACCATACGCTTTTTTATTTTCTTTTGTTACTTTTCCGGTCGTTTTACTTGATAAAGGAAAAAGTGGACGACCAGCCAACATATAATTTTGTATATCGTTGAAATGTGTGGCGGCAAAATTAATGCAATTGCAAACGCACTTCAATTATTTTATTTAGCTAGTAATAAAAGAAACAGTAAAAAAAATTAGATTCCTTATATCAATTTTTTTCTGTACACTCTTTAAAAAAACCTTTGCGTTCAAAAGAAAATAAGTTTTATAAAAATATATATTAGTAAAGCTGATAATGATTTTAATTTAATAAACTTGATATATGCACATATCGTCCATTTTCTTTTATTTATATTATTTTTTTACCTTTTTTCATGCAAAATACAATTAGGCAAATAAATATTTTATAGCTGTTATCTACTTTAATTTATAGACAATGAGGTTCAAGTCAGGTTTTGCAATTATTTGTGTGACAGCCATTGCTGCAATGGCTACAGTGAGCATACAGGAAAACCCTCTTGACAGAATTGAAGTTGAGCGGGTCAGGAGACTCGCTAATGCATTGAATGTATCAGATTCCGGCACGCAGGACATGCTAAAGGCAGCTGGTGATGCCAAGCGCGAGTTCCCTCATCTTTTGGAGCTTGTAGATGATGTTCTAGAGTACAACGTGGTCAAACGCGTGGTTGACCCGGTAGTTGATCGCTTCCTTCCAGCTGTAGCTCATGTAGTCAACCCAGAGCATATTTACCGTCTTGCTGACAATGCTGTTAACGCTGGATTTGAGGTGACTGATGGTCTGCTCCGCGCTATTTTTGGCAGCGACTCTGGACTAAGCGAGATTTTGTATCGCCCACGTCCAAAAAAGCCAGCAATGTCTCTTCCACCTATCTCCAACCACAGACAGGCTGTGCAGACTGCTTAATTAGCCACTGACTTATACTATAGTTTTTAATATATCATTTACTCGATTGTGTTTGTTTGTTTGTTTTCTTGCTTAAATTTTTTCTTTTTTGCTTTAGCATCGGAAATTATAATATGATTATGTTTTTCTTTTCAACAAATTCGTTAATTAGACTGTCTTTTGAAGCTTAAACATCTAGTTAAAAGCAACAACCCTGGATTAAAAAAGTAGTAGGAAAACTAATTTAGACGTTTTTTGTTAATATTTGATAAAGTTTGGCGTGCATAAATATTACAAATTAGACAAGTAGTAGATAGAGCAATAATTTCCTGTATTTCTTTTGATTTGAAATAATAGTTTGTGATTACCTTTATTCTTTTTTTGTGATATTCTACACGTCAAATTTTAAAGATTATTTATAACCATTAACGCTCACATAAATAAATATATAGAGTTATGAGCAGACAAGTAGTAATTCTTATAAAATTTATTGTTTTATATCTCTTGTTCTTACTTTTTGTTATTAAGAATGCTACAGCGCTAAATGAAGAAAGCAAGCAAGTTATCTACGCATTTCCAGAAAGAATAATTAGACAGGTAGCTGAACAGGAAGATATCAAATTAAACCAAGACGTTTTAGCTGACTTTTTAGCTGATACTAACAAAGATATTGAAACTCTTATAAAAAAGACAGCCGAGGAACTGGGGCAAGGGCCTGAGCAGATATACAATGGAGTAGATGCTTTGGTAAGAGCAAGAGGAAGGGGTGGAAGAGGCGAGAGACAGCATTTCAACCCTCGCGATTTCTTTAACTCTATCAACACAGAAGAGAATAGAAAGTTTGCTAGCCGCATGTTTGACTTGTTTAAGCAACTGATATCTGCGTATGTAAAGTCTGCTTCAGAAAGCATACTGCAAGAAAGCTCATCAACAAGCACAAATGCAATAGCTAAAATGCTGTCCACTTTATCAATACCAGCAGTCTTCTCAGATACAAAAAGCGCTGAAGAAAAAGAGCTATCAACTGCTCTGCAAACAACACCTTTTTCTGTTTTTACACTGATATCAACA